>VWPU01016977.1:0-132776 GCA_013398955.1 Callaeas wilsoni | reverse complement strand
CGGCTGCGGGCACGGGGCCCGGGAGGGCGGCGAGCGGCGGGGACCGGCGGCGGCTCGGCAGCAGCGCCCGCCCGGCCGGCCGGGAGCTCGGAACGGCTCCTGTGGCCCGGTGCTCCCGAAGGAGTGTGACAGAACTAAGCAGCAATTTTGTGTTGTTTTCCGTATATATTTCTGGGGAGGTGGGAGGTGCAGAGGGGAACTTAGCGCTGGTATGGTCAGAGGAATAGGGTTGATTGCATCCCAAGATTTGTGTTGGGCTTAGGGTTTTTACACTTAATGTGGTTATTGAAATCAGTAATTACGATATTTAAGAACATGTCAGATCCTTGAAAGACATCTATACATAAGTGGCTGTTAGATTTGCAGTAACCACAGAATCACAGAACGGTCTGGGTTGGAAGGAACCTTAAAGCCCATCCAGTGCCACCCCTGCCATGGGCAGGGACACCTTCCACTGTCCCAGACTGCTCTAAACCCCGTCCAGCCTGGCCTTGGACACTTCCAGGGATCCAGGGGCAGCCCCAGCTTCTCTGGGCACCCTGTGCCAGGGCCTCCCCACCCTCACAGCCGGGAATTCCTTCCCAATATCTCATTTATCCCTGTCCTCTGGCAGTGGAAGCCATTCCCTGTGTCCTGTCCCTCCATCCCTTGTCCCAAGTCCCTCTCCAGCTCTCCTGGAGCCCCTCGAGGCACTGGAAGGGGCTCTGAGGTCTCCCTGGAGCCTTCTCCAGGGAAGCAGCCCCAGCTCTCCCAGCCTGTCCCAGAGCAGAGGGGCTCCAGCCAGTTCTGCAGAGCTTGTTGTATTTTACAGCCAAACTGTGGTCAGTCAAGTGTGTTGCTGTGTTATTTATTTCAGGTATGTGGGCACATTCGATGACAGTTCAAGATTACCAGGATCTCATAGACAGAGGATGGCGAAGGTAAATTGAAAAAGAAAATACAGAGCCATGTTGTCAGTTGAGTTAAAAGTTAGAATCCACACTTAAAATTTAGGTCTGTGGAAACAGCTAGATAGTTTCCATTAGTAATTGAACTAATTTTCCTTTTGTAACATGACACTGTCAAATAGGATAATATTCTGTGATTTTAGAAGGATAATATGGTACTATTGATGCCTTAGGATTTTAGCTTTTATGTTTTTCATGTGTTTGTAATCCTGTAATTCTCTAGTGTAGAACTCTAAACTCCGTGTGGAATGTTAGCTGCTGCTTTCCCGTTTTGGTCAGACACAACAATTCCTCTCTAAGCCTGGGAATCAAGGACACCTTACTGTCTCAGGCCCTGAGAAATGTAAACAAAAGTGAGTTCAGGGGGGAGCAAACTTGGGGTAAATGACTTCATTACCTGAGGCTGTAATTGGAAGATTAACCCCCAATATGCAAATAGACCAAACTTATAAAAGTATGAAAATCCATGACCTGTGGTCCATTTTTGGGTGTAGCCCCTGGGGGGGCTTTGTCTGCCCTGAATGTACCTGAAGGGCCTTCAATAAATATAACTGCTTTTTATTCCCTTCATTTTGTCTGGCCTCTGTTTTTATGTAAGCCCGTTAAGGCATCACTGTCAGCAAAGACCTGAAGAACTTGCTCCTTGACGTTTGGTACTCATCACGTAATGTTTTGATGTGGTTTTAATGAAAAAGCCTCTTCATTTATTTTGTAGCATAAGCAACAAAAACTCAATGCATATTTATTACTCTTTTCAGAAGTGGAAAATACGTGTACAAACCTATCATGAATCAAACGTGTTGTCCTCAATACACAATAAGGTAAGGGGTTTGACCACTTCATATATGTTCCACCATTTGTGTTTACTGCTTGAAATACATCAGGCTTGGGAAGTTTATCTACTTTTAATGATACTTTGAGTAGTAAATATATGCTCTTGGTTTTGTGCATAGGGACACCAGCAGCTCTAGGATATTTTCCTGAAAGGATCCTTGTCTGTAACCCACAAACACTGCTTTAGCAGCCCAAATAAGAGAGGCTTGCACTTGCATTTCAGTAATTCTAGAGATACACACACAAACATGCCATAAGGACCGATATTATTCAGTAGAAAACAACATTATTTCATTAACTCAGAAGCGTTGCTAGAACATGTGACCCCTTAATATAAGGAAACTTAAGAAATAAATAGAATTACGGAGTGAGTGTATTTTTTTTAAAGTGGTTTCTTAACTTTTTTTCCCCCCTGAAACAATCTTTCACAAGATAAATGGTCTTTTTTTCTTTTTTAGGTGCCAGGCTTTGCATTTTCAGGCCTCCAAGTCCCACAAGAAGGTTCTGAAGAAAATGTTGAAATTTATTTCCAAAGGAGATGTTTCAAAAGTAGTGAGTGAAGGTAAGAAACGCTGAGTGTTTGAAAACCAATACTGATGAGTGGAAGGAGAATTTAAATTCCTGCTTGAGTGGTCAAATGGCAAATGGCCTTTGAATTCTGTGTGTAGACCCCTGGCTGGGTTGTGTCTTGGCAGTATTTTGAATCGAGAGCACTTGAGTAGCCCAGAGGCCAAATTGTGCAGGTGGCTTGGGTTCGTAAAGAAAATATTTCCTTACGTTTTCCACAGACCAGCTTGTTTTCCTGCCCATATCTTTACTTTCTGGCTGGGTGCTGTAGAGAATTAGATACTGTTTTTACTTCTATCATGAAACTGATAATCTGGAGAGGATTAACCAGAGCAGCTGGTGGCAGAGAAAAGGAAGAGCAAACAAAGAGGGTTTTTCCTGGTGATTGAACAGTCACCCTCCATTTATCCAGCACCAAACCCAGCGATTCTCTGCAGTAGAACTCATGGTGGCTCTGAATCATTACAATTTGCCTCTTTTGTGTGTGTCTGTGGTATGCTAGGTTTTTGGATCTTTTTTGCTGTTGTTGTTTATTTCAGGTTATGGCCTGAAATAGTTGACTGTCCAATTTTAGTGGAGAAAATAAAATTGTTCTCATAAATAAGTTGCCGTTTCTAATTCGGAGTCATAAAGGAAACTTTGTTTTCAGACTTTTGCAACAGTCACTTTATCTGTTGGAAAACACTTGTAAAATTGGAAACTAGTTAATTTAGCATTAATTTTAATTGTGGAAGGTGAGCTGTGGTTGTACAGAGAGAAATTCACTCACACAGGTTTTCATTATTGACAGAAGAGCCGATGGATTCCCATATAGAGGATGTGGCCGCGTGCGATTTTCCGTACAAAAGCGAGTCTCAAGTCAGTCAGTCTGAACTGACTCCCTTGGCTGTGGATCACGCTGAGAGGGTGGAGAATGAAGACAAGGACTCAGGAGAAACAAAAGAAGAGGGGAATGTGCAAAAGGTGGAATCAGATTCTGTTCAGATCTGTACAGACAAAGACACACCAGTCCCTGCAGAGCCATCACATTCAGCTAAAGCTGTTCATGCACCACCTAAGCCAGGTAATTTCTGGTAGTAACTGGAATATGCTGTCATCATTTCACATCTTCTTGAAATCCCTTATTTTTATCTTGCTTGGTAAATTAATAATTGCTTTGTTTTATTCCCTGTGCTCCTCCCAATTTACGGAATGACAGCATAAAAACTGAGAGGTGCTGGGTGTTACTTGTAATACTGTAATTTATATTTTGTTATATTAAAAAGTTATATTTATCTTCTTACTCTCACCTTAAGTAAGACTGGATCTCTAGGATCTAAAACTCTAAAGAGGGGAGATTCAGATTAGAAATTTTTTTTGATGAGAGTGGTGAGGCCCTGGCACAGGGTGCCCAGAGAAGCTGGGGCTGCCCCTGGATCCCTGAAGTGTCCGAGGCCAACTTGGATGGGGCTTGGAACAACCTGGGATAGTGGAAGCTGTCCCTTTAAAGGTCTCTTCCAACCCAAACCATTCTGTGATTCAACAGCTGCCTTCTCTTGGGACATGGGTGGTTTCTGGAAGGAAGATGGTAAGGCGTGGGTGGATTATTGCCAGAATAATTCATTTAAGGTAGAATTACTGACAGACACTTTGTGGCCCAGAGGCTGCAGGTAAGACAGCCTTGTCTTACAGATCATGTTTCCCATTTTGTGTAGCCTGTTCTGGAAAATAAAGGGAATTTTCTGAGTTGTGGTTTACTGGTGCATGGGGAGTGATGATAGGGAAAATCCTGATGGAAACTTGTGGCTTTAGAGTTTCTACCTGTGTTGGGACATCATACTACTAATTCCTGATTTCACTCACCTGTAGCATGTTGTGCTAGTATTTAGGAGAACAAAGTACTTCTGTCTCTTTCTATAGCAGGGCTGATTTCAAGTAAAATAATGGTTTTTTTCTTAATAAACACTCATCCCTATTGGATTTGATTTTCACCAGCTTAATAAGCAATTTTTGCATCTAAATAAAAAGGAAAATTTTCAGAAATGTTGGATCAGAAAACCAGTAGTGTTGCATAGAAGTACTACAGAATTTTTAAAACTGTATTTTATATTTGATCTTACACAAACCTTTACAGCCCTTGTATAGTTTATTGTTTATACGACTTTTATTGTGAAAATTTTCAAAGCTCTCTTGTTTTTAAATAATAAATGAAAAACTTCAGCCTATGGAAACTCAGTATTGGAAAGCAATGAATTGGCCGTTGACAGCAGATGGCAGACTTGGGTAAAGAATAGGAGTGAAAAACCTGCCAGTGCTTTGGAAAAGGTGAGGTAAGGTCTTCAGCGAGGTTAAGAATAGCTTTGGGTCGAACTTTAAACACTGGAAATGCAGATAAGTAACATTGTAGTGCATTTCAGAAAAAGAGGGTTTAATTTTACAGAGCAGAAGTATTCATTAGTGTGCTTCTTTCTGGAGGTTTTAAAGGAAATATGAAAGTGAATAATAAGTGCATCAGAAAGCTTATTTAATTCTTTTTTTTTTATGCTAGCTGGTGTCATAGGTCAAATTTAGTTTAAAATTTTCCAGACAGAAAGATGTTTAGTTGTCATCGTGGAAAATGTAGACTTACTCAGTAATAAGATTGTTTAATTGCATTTTTATTCCTTTATAAACAAAACAGGTCATTGTCCTCTAGGAATAATGGTCTGTTTCTGCACAGTTTCAGATAGAAAAGAAGGTTTGCTTATGTCTGTGTAGGCACAGTCACTGCTTTAAGAAGTTTTTCTTGCTAATTTACAGCTTACAGAAGATACGAGACACGAAACAGATCCCAATACAGATGAAGTACTCATTCTTCAAATGTATCATGAGTGCTTTAAATAAACTCTTCCTCTGACTTGTTTGCCTGAGGACAGGTCACATAGTGTCTGTATTTCCCTCATGTCTTTGGATTCGTGTTGCTCTGAAACTTGTAGTTCTTGTACTAGTGAAAAACAAATGGATCAAGATGGGAAATAGTGCGTAGGTTTGACTTGTCTTTTTAGCAAGTACCATTTCACAAATAGAGTTCTATAAATGGCTGCTCTGTTAAAGATAGAGGTAAACTACTGCAAAAAGTGAATTTATTAGTTAAAACAGACAAGCTGAAGAAAATTTTAAGCAAAGATGCAAACTTCTGTGGCCTTTTACTTTTCCATTACATGACCGTAGTAACATTGGCAACATTTCTACAACCTGCCTATGGATTCCAGGTGAGAAAAAATGAATGCTTTGTTTTGGGGTGTGTGTCTGTGGTGTAGCCACAGGTGGGCTTAGAATGCAGAACTCTCTGTGAATTTGGTCCTGAGGCTTTGTGATTTTGTTTTTTGTCCTTCAGTATTTCAAGTTTTTAGATGTACCCCTGGCTTTGAGATGAAGTGGTCGAGGTGATTCCAGATTAAAGTGTAGCTGTGGAAGCATCACTGCATTAGCTTGGCATCAGGTGTTGGTAGTTGTAAATGTGAAAGGCCATGAGTTCAGACCACAGTCTGCAAGAAGTGGTGATTTTAGCCATTTCCTTTCAGTGATTAGGTGAGAGCTGCTTGTTTGTTGTCAGACGTGGTGTTTAACTCTCTGCCTGTGCCCTTGCAGGGAAAGGGGCTGATCTGAGCAAGCCCCTGTGTCGGAAAGCAAAGGACATAAGGAAAGAGAGAAAACTACAGAAGCTCCTGCAGAACCAGATGGGCACATTAGAAGGCTCTCAACTTCAAGGAGATCAAGCTTTCCTCTTGCAAAACTCTAAATCTAAAACAAACCAGCCTAAAAACGTTGAAGACTTTGTTTTTGTCCCTTTACCTGATGATGCACGGCATAAATTAGAGGTAATGTCTTGTTCACTGTTGTTGGAGGCAGATGAAGGAAAAGTCTAGTTAAGGAGTTTTTGAAAAGCTTAGATCTGTATTTATGACTTTATGGAGTAGTTGTGGCTTAAATCTTGAAATAAATATGGTACTGAATGATGTATATTTATATCTATATAAATACGGATCATAGAGGGCTGTGTGTAGATATATATATATATTTATATATAAATTACACACCTCTGGTGCAGCTGAGCTCTCTTTAACCACAGGAGGGTTCTCTTGCACTGCAATCAGTCCTAGCAGAGCCCAGTTCACTTACTAAAATAACTTGCAAGTTAATTTCATACAGTGTGACTTGAAAATGAAGGACTTCGACTTAAGTGAGTATTGAATGATGATAGAAATTCAGTATTTAGGTCTGCAGCATATAAATACTTGAGCTGTCTAAGCTAATGAAACTTGACAAGGAAGCAGTAACTTCATTAAATTAAACAGATAACAAGATAGTTGCTCTTTGTACACGTCTTAGGCGTGTGTTGATGCCTTTGAAAGCTGTAAAACCGAGGGTAGAATAGCTTGCTTAATACTCTGGTTGCCACTACATCTATTAGAGACAGTAATCTGGAAGACTTTTGGACTTTCTAACATTTGTTAATCATAAAACCATTTTTCTAGTTATTTTTTTCCATAAGCTGGAAAACTAACTGAATGTTTTCCTGATCATTTTCAATGATGGTACTGGAAATGAAAATATTTACTGACTAGAAGCCACGAAATTGATCCATCTCCCAAACTCCTTCACATTTCCTGAGGAGTTGTTTGACAGAAGCCTGATGGCTTTGTCTGAACATCTTCATTTAGAAGATGCAGGGAGAATTAAAAGAATTAAAAAAGATCTTGCTCTTTGTGAAATTAGAACCATTCTGAAAACTACATAGTTTTTGAAATTAAGATGGCCTTAAATATGTTTCAAAAGATATGCACTGCTCCTTATGTAGTAGCATTCTTTTGCTTAGGAAGCAATCCTTTTTACTAAGAATTTTTAATTTATAGATTTTTTTTTTTTTAAATTATTTTTGTGTTGTTAATGGTGATGTTGTGAAGACTGATAACTCCTTATTACAGTTAACTCGTAATTGAGTGTGGAAACACTGCTGCATCTTCCTCTTTCAATTTCAAAAATACCAGGAAATCTCCTTGGGATTATTGCCATAAAAACACAGTTTTTGGATGAAGAGCAGAGTGAGTCTTCCAAGCCTTTCAAGTATTTTTCAGTGTAGTGTGAGACTACAAGAGAATATTTTAAGTAGCACAGAAAATCTCTTCAAAACGATGATCTGCATACCATTTGTTGGTATTATTTCCTGAAAATTGTGTAGTTCTTCTCTAGGCATTTTAGTTAATATGCAGTTGGAAAACCTTCTATGTTATCCAGTGTAAATATAAAAGCCTTCAGTAGCATAAATTGAGCTGGAGAATTAGAAGACTGTTGGCTAATAGGAATTAATTTGTGATGGCCCTTGTGCAGGAGGGTAACGTTTCTCCCTGTTGTGATGTTTGTGTTATGTATAAATGTATAGTTATTGCATGTTATTTTAATAATAAATGTGTTTAACTTCTTCTGAAGGTGAGGGTGGTGAGATCATCTCCACCAAGTTCACAGTTCAAAGCCACATTTCAGGAGTCTTACCAGGTCTATAAACGTTACCAGATGGTTGTTCACAAGGACCCACCTGATAAACCAACCATAAATCAGGTCAGATGGCCAAATTTAATTTTATGCAAAGCTTCCCCTCCATTTCACGTGTCCTGTCTCTAGGAGAAACAAATGTGGATTTTATATCCATTGTATGTTCAGGAGCTTGTAAAATACTGTATCCAATAAAATCAACATCCTGAAAGTGCAAACTCTTGATACCTCTTTGTGAGTGCCACAGATATTTGGTTTTAGTTGCAGGCAGAAAAGTTATGGATGCTACAGGAGGATGCTGTTGGGTAAGAAATGGAGAGGGTGAAGCTCTTGGAGATAGAGATGGGCCTTAAAAATACAAATCTCATAAAAACTGAATCCAGCTGGACACTCAGCCTGGTAACTGTTCTCATTGGCTTCGGTTTGAATGTTTCCATAAGAAGGATACAATGATCAGGGCCAAGATGTGAGCCAGGGTTTATCACACACACAAATTGTTGGCTTAAGGTTCACCAGAGTTAAGTAATTCCCTTCGTTTTCAATTTAAGCCTTTAAAAAGTAATCTGTGCACTCCATCTAAATTACACATTGTTGCTGCTTCTTGCAATGAAACGATGGAGTACATCTCTATTTTATAAGGAAAAAAATATCATGAGTTTGGAGAAACAGTATATATAACAAGAATAAGTAATTGTTGAACCAGGGCAATCAATGAGTGATGTGCCATTAAAAATAGAACGTTTTAGAAATCCTTGAGACTGTACAAGGAAACTAAAATTTGTAGTTGATTTGTTAGGTATTAGTAAATAGGAAGTTGTCATATTATTATGTTTAAGATAAAAAACTGACTTCAGAGGCTTTGAAGTGGATAGGAGGAGATCTTTCACTAGCCTGACCTTCAGAAGCAGATTATCTGGTGATATGCACTCAAAACAGAATGCTTGTATTTCCCTTGCTCTGAAGGTGAGGTTAGTACCTGTCTCCTTTGAGGACCCCCAGTTCAAATCATCCTTCAACCAGTCTGCCACTTTATTTGCCAAGTATCAGATGTCTGTGCACAAGGACACACCTTCAGACTGTGGGGAGAACGAGGTACAGTTCACTGCATGCACCTTTCTGAAAACACCTTCTTAAAATGCAGAATGCATGGTGGGAAATGGTGTCTCTTACCTGAAATATTAAAATATTGAAATGGCCATTTCTGAGGTTTTTTGATGGCGAGATCATCTTCTGCCTTAAAATCCTTTGTTATTATAAATTATAAAATTCTTTTTTATGTTTCTCCCTAATATTTTGTGTTCTCGCTTGATTTAACAGGCAAAGGTTTTAAAAATCTCAGTTTTATTCCCGTTGCATTGCTAAGCACATTGCTCAACTGGAACTCACCTTTACAGCAGGAATAGTGCAAAAATATCTCACCAGCTCATCCTCTGAGGCTCCATGAGAATATGTTGCATATGGATAAACCCTGCTCTTAAAAGGGTGTTTACAGGAGGATAATCCTATTCTAATAAATTAAAAATAATTAAAAATACTCGTGGGGTTCTGAGCAGGCAACAGTTCTCCATTTCTCTGGCAGGTGGCACAACCTCCTCATTGGCAGAATTAATGAAGTTGCTGCCTCAGATCTCTCTATCTACTGCAGATGTGCAGCTTTAATATTGGTCAATTAATCAGGGTTTTCTGTTCTTGAGAGCAAACTACCTGCAGAAGTGAAACCTTGTAAACTGGGACTGTTTTCCAGGTAGAGTTGTAAAACCACAACATAATTTTTGGCTTTAGTTCAAAGGAGAACTGTAAGGAAAGCTGGTTTGTGTTTTTTTTTTCTGAGATGTCAGTAATGCTACTCTGGAAAGCCGTAAAATCCATTTCACTTTGTTTTGTAAAATACTAGGTCTCATAACAATAAGTAGTAGTCTCTACCCTTTTTATAATTGCTGGCATAAATGGGTTTAATTATAATAATGTAAAAATTGGAGGCGTGCCAAGAGAGACTGAGCTATTTACTGGATTTGTCCCAGGTATTACCTGCTCAGATTAGAGCCCTGATTTTTCTGCTATGATGGAAGTATTTCAGCCTAGAAAGATGTGCTGGGGACAGTCAAGTTTCCACCACCTGAAGGTGTAAATGCTGTCCTGGGAATTGCTGTTGAATAGGAGGGAGATGGATTTCTGTTCACTGCTAACAGTGTAACAGATTTTTATCCTCTTTTTCCCTGTTACTTGCCACGGGGGTTTCCCTACTTTGCCTTTATCTCCTCTCTTTGGCCTCATGGTTGTGCAGGCTTAGAATAGTTCCAGGGGAGCCATAAAACCTTCTCTGAAGCATCTTCTGAATGGAAAAACTTGGTCTGATGCTGATGGGTTTGAATTTAGGTTCTTTTTCAGCCTTGGTAAATGATATTCTGTGTCCATGAGGCTGCCTGGCCAAGAAGGTTTTTTTATTCACAGTTAGGAGCTAACATTGTCACTTCAGTCAACATTTTGTGTTTGATCTCTGCAGGAAGCAAACTGAAGAATGTTTTACACAAAAATGTATTTTCATGTAGTTTAGAAGCCTTTTTTTTTCATACTGAATTTGTGTGGGAAGAGAGTTATCTGAGTCACTTTTAAGGTACCAAGTAGGGTAAAACTGATCCAAGTTAGTGAGAGGAAGGGTGGAAAACGCTACTTGTAAGACCTCAAAACTTTTTCTTCCTCTATTTCAGACTTTTTAATATATAATACAAACATTATGGAACCATGGAGTTTTTTAAGTAGAGGGAATAAAATTCTGTCCTATACACAGTGATTTTTATCACGATAGTAAGAAGTCTGCTTTGTGCTTTAAACTGGCAAATATCCAAGATTTTTTCACTTTTAATTTGTGCAAACTACTCTGTGAGGTTGTTGAAGTTTCTTTCAGGGAAGTCCTGCACACTTTTGTGTTTGGAAAGTTCTTAGATTAGGAAAGGTTTTTAGTTTTATATTTGGCTGAACACTTCATATTTAGAAACCTGCCTGTATTTAAATTCAGAATCCAACAAAGATTGTTATGAGACATATTAAAAACCTCTTTTGGGAATATATTCTTAGATCGTTTGCATTACAATATACTATCAGTTGCTAGACTAGTTTAATATTAACCTTATTATATTAAAAGGCGATTCTAAGAATCAATTTAGAATTTTGGTGGTTATTTGAGAATAACACTAATGTGAAAAACTGTAAAAATGTTCACAGTAGTAGCAAAAAATATGCGAACAACGGAGCTGATTATTGCTCAGTGAGTGTGGAGAAGGCCTTTTTGCACCTCTGTGATGTAAGTACAGCTTTCTGTCAGGAGTTTATGTGAGAGGGGAGAGTAGAGGATTTTCAGGGCAGAGAGCTGTGGAATTGAACTTCTGGGCACTCTTTGGTTCATGCCAGTTTGAGACCAGTGATAATTGATGTTTCGGTGCCTTTCGTGGTGCTGAGTCTTTGCATTTTGCCTTTTCCTCCTTTCCTCCTTCTTCTTCCCTGCTGAAGGCTGCACAGCACTAATTACAGTGTGTTCATTAAAATAATTGGAAATCTTGCAGGGGAGAGTCCTGCAGCACATTTTGGTGGTGCAGTACTGGTTCCTGAGTGAGGCAGTGACTTCTGTTTGTTCTAATAAAAAGCCAGGTGGAAACTTCATTGTGAAATCAACTTTTCCCAAGTTCCAGAGTTGTGATGAAACTTGGCTTTCTATGGAAGCATCACCACAATCTTCTGTTCCTCTTTCACTCACAAGTAGAGAATTTGGTAAGGTAGAAATATATTGTCTCTCTGCTAGGAACAGTTTGAAGTATTTCCTTGCTCCCAGAATTAAAACCAATTAAGCTTGCAAGAGAAAAAATATTCAAATCTGTTTTTATCTTGGCATAAAAGCTACAATTATTGTCTGCATAATCTTTTCAAATATTCATTATGCCATTCTTTCTTAGTTTGTCTGGTGTAAGTTGAATTTACCCTGGAAATCCTCTCATCCCCCTCAAAAACCTTTGCTCACTTGCTGCAGGAATTCAGCTTCAAAACTGACCTGTGCTTTGTTGTCTCTGTGCTTTGGGGTGGAGTCAGTTCCTCATGTTACACAAACTTGTTGGCACTCAGGAATGTTTATGTCAGCATGTTTTTATTGTATGGAATTGGTGTCCTGAGGAAAAACATCGCAGACAATTTTCTTATTAAAGGTTTCTTTGTAATACTTGCTCTTAAATAGTGCTGAGGAAGAATTGATTTTTCAGTTTTCCTCCGTGGGAGCACAAAACTTTATTAAGCTACTGTGTAAATGCATGGCCATCTACTGTTTGAGGAATAAATGTAGTTTAGGAATAAATTGTAGTTGTTAGAAAAAATGAGAAGAATTAGGAGGAACCTCAACAGATTGTGAAGTTAAAGTATAAATAGCTATGGATGAGTTAAGGTAGAATCGTGGAAAATGGGAAAATAGGTGTATCCATGCCTATTGGAAAAGTTTATCCAAGGCTGCTCTTGAATTAGCCAAGTTCCCAAACTGCTCATTTTTGGAAGCTGTGAAAACAAATCTGGTTTAGTGTTTGTCATGTTCTTTGCATTTCTTCTGACCCTTTCTGAAAATGCTTTATGTGGGTCTTTATCTCAGGTCCAAAATGATGGTCACCATATCCCATTAACAGTATAATAGAGCTGTTACTCATGAGCTTTCTCTGGTTTTGTTGTTTCCTTGTTTGCTGGGTTGTTTTTAAAGTAGTAGAAGATGTAATAGTGCTTAGCAGGAGGAGCTGTGTCTGTAACACACAAAACCCCCACAAATGTAATCAATTGCAAGGATTTGTTTGGGTTATTTCCTGTTTTAGTGGTGGTTATATTTATTTTGTGGAATGAGTCAAGCTATAAGGAAAAAGAAATTGAAATCATGAAAGCTCAGAAAAACTGAGAAATGGAGACTTCTCTAACAAACAGAGAGAGAGTAGGCTGAGCATCCTTATATTGAAAAAACCTTGGTTCCCTGTATTATCAGTGAAAGATCAGTTAGAGCATAAATCATAGAGCTGATCAGCATATCAAGAGTAAAATAATTATGCAGACAGATTGGGTAAGGGTTTGTCCACCTTTTTTTGCTTCATTCGTCATAAGAAAAATAGTAAATGCTAATACAGCTTTGTCGTAATAATTTGTGCACAGAGAAATAGATAAATATGGATTTGGAGTCTGTTTTATTTTTTTAAATTGAGTAACTTTTAATAGCCTTTGGTTATATTTCTGAGAGAAAATGTGTAGATTAATATATGGAAGGATGATCTGAGAAGAAGAATGAACTTGTGTCTTGTATAATCCCAAGATTTGGCTCTTTGGATGATCCAATTCCATTGGATTTATGGAAGCTGTGGAATGGCTTTTCTGTGCTTCGCGAAGAGCAATCCTTAGCTGCAAATATTTTAACTCTTGCTCAGCAGCAAAAATCCCTGTTTCTGGGTAAGAAATGCAAGGAGGGCCTTGCAGAATACAAATCATCTGGAAGACATTGGGATCCAGCTCTGCCACAGCTTCAGGATGATTTATAAAATATCTGGAGACAGATATTTCAGAACATTTTGCCACCTGAATCTCTTGTGTTTTAGATGAAGTGATGTGGTAGATGAAATGATAGGTACAGGTGGGGAACTGTGGAGGTCTGGATCAAAGATTTTAGGTGGAACAAATACAGTCAAAACGTTTTTTGGCTTTTTCATCCCCAGAAGGAAACTTTTTGATCCCAATGAAATAATCAATGGCTAATTTGGATAGAATAGAGGGTGTCTCTGGCAGTTCTTCTTAATGAAGTATCGTCTCATCAGAGGCATCACTTTTCTGACCCAGTGTCAGAAACCTCAAGTCTTTTCCCAGGTTTTTGTCTTTAAGAAACACAGCTGAAGTGTACCTGAAACAAGCTATGTGGCAGCTACACGAGCTAGAAAACATTTCCATAAAAGAGCCTAAAAATTCTACGGTAGTTTCCAGAAAGAGCAAGAGTGAGCAGTTTATTGCTGTTTAGACCTCCTGGAGCAAACGTTTTATTTAACTTTTCACAAGGGTTTCATAATGACAAACTTGTAGAAAAACAGTATCTGTCTGTTCCCTCTGTGAAAGTAGCTGGACTCTCTCTTTGCTTTGTGCTTAGTTAAATATTTGTCTTGGACGAAAAGAATTTCAGGACACACAAAAGATACACTGTTTGAAAAGGTGCAAAAAATTACTGAAATACATAGAGTGGGGTTTTTCTTTCACCCCCTCCTTTTTTTTTTTTAAATTGCTTCCCGGGAATCCACTTGAACTAATAGAGAAAACTGAGTGAGTATTCTGGGAAATGCCAAGGAGCACGTTCTGATCGATTCCAAGCTGGTATCAGCAGCCAGTCGCAAACTTTTAGGTCTCTCTAGCCTGGTTTCCTCTTTTATATTCTAGTGAGAGAATGCTTAAAAATCAATAGCCTTTGTGGTTATTTTTAGCCTTCTGTACATTTTTGTACAGCTCCTGGAAGCCATGGCAGGACATCCCACTGCAGTGAAGTTGCATTTCACATCCTGCTAGCTCTGACTCAAAGAACGAGAATTTCTGTATCAGCCTAATGCCTTCTGTTTATTTGTGTGGCCCTCGTGACTGCAGTGCTGTGGATTCATGGATTTTATCATGAAATGCCTGTAAAAGCAAAAGAATTTAAGCATCCAGACAATTAACTTGTCCACAGTTGTATTGTTTCAGTTCAGATTCTTTTTGCATCTCAGTTGATATCATTCTTCCTGGTTTTGCCTCTGCATTTTCTATGTAAATCCATATAAAATTAAATGATCTTTACTGTAAGACTGATAAATCTCCGTTATATGGAGAGGAAGTTTCTGCTCAGCAAGAAAGCCACGGTGACTTTTGTCAATTCCTCCATAAAGGAATTGAAATTGTAACTGGAATGCATCAGCAGTAATTTCATTAGTCCAGTTCTTAGACTGAAAACTACATTTGAGACATGCATTTAAACTTTAAATCCCCTCTTTCCTTAAGTACTGTATTGTGAAGGCTCACTCTTCACCTGTGGATCTCTCTGAAACTCTATTCTTTTAGCATTCCTGTATTTTTGTAAGCAATTGTTGAAAATAGAGCCACCCCTGGGATAAGTCTTTGATTCTTCTGCTAAGTGAGCTCTAGTTTATTGCCTGGTTCAAGGGTGGTTTGGCACCATCTTTTCCTGTAAAAATGCTACATTTTGTCCCATTTTCCTGATTTCTGGAGAAAGTTAAAGAATTTTGTTCATTTTTCAGCTCAATTTCAGTGTATTTTCCTAGATAGTTCATTTATATTGTTTGTTTGGTTGTTTTTTTTTTCCTTGGGAGGGGTTGTTAGCAGCTTCTTCTGGCCTTACTGAAACACTGACTTATCTTTACTTTCTCACTGCAGAACTTTTTGGTTAATATTGATTGTAATTTGTTTTGGGTAAGGAAAGTTATTTCAACTAAAATATGGCAGCACAGAGGTGATGCACTGGATTTGCAGGTTTTATGATTTGTCATCATTATTTCTTATTTTATTATGAGCCTGGCACCTCTGTGAAAAATAAAGCAAAAGAAGCTCATGACCAAAATCCTTGGTTTATTTTAACCCCATTCAGGGATTAGGTTATAAAAAACGAAAAGAAGGAGGGCCCAAATCCCATATCCATTTCTCACTCTTCTGTAGCCCAAGAAAAAGGGCAAGTACTCAGCTTTCCTTGACAGTGAATTGCAAATACGAGCAAACTCTTAATACTGCCAAAGGGGAAATGATAAATGAACACCTTTTACGATGCCTCCTTGTGGAAGACCTCAGAAAATTGTGCAGTTCCTGCTGATGACACCTGGAAGGTTTCCTGAGCAGGCTGTGCTGTCCTTGGGTGACATCAGGAACCTTCCCTTCCAGCAATCCCCGAGCTGCCAGGTGAAACCCATTCCAGTTCAGCATCTGAATCTCTTCCCCCTGTGTAAAAGGGAGCAGGTGTTAACACTCTGGTTTATTACCTCTTTTTAAAGCTGTGCACGTGCTTTTACTCCAGCAAGTAGCTTTGGGTTGAACCCAACCTGCCTCTTATTTTTCTGCCTTTTTTCTCCCTTTGATTTCATTCTCGGCGATGTGTTTCTTCTCTCAGGTTTATTAATTATGTTTATGCTTACTCCCTGTTGTTGAGTTGATTCTTTCTGGCAGCTGTAATTAGTTTGCACCAAAGTAAAAATGTTGTGGATTTCTTATATATTATACAGCTTTTAAAAGTTTATGTAAATCAGTTGGAAATTAAAATCAGAAAAGCATGGCTTTGTGAAAGGAATTTTAATTGTGCTTGTGTGACATACTGAGTTATTTTACATGCAATATCAGCTTTTGGCTGTATTTCTTTCATGGTTTATGGAATAATTTTTAATTGTGTTCATAGTAATCTTGCAGTGTTAGATGAGTTTGTTAATTTAGAAACTGAATCTAATGTTTTCTTCTTTTTACGTAAATGTATAGACTAGTTTAAGAAAATTACCTAACCTCTGAATTTTACCAGGTATCATCAGGTGAAATCATTTATAACAAGACTTACAATGCTTTTTTTTTTCCCCTCAAGATTGTGATGCAAATTCAAGTGCAGTTAAGAATTTTTTCCTAGCAGCTGTAACAGCAGAAGTTATGCTTAGGTGCACTTAAAAAGTGCCCCTTGAGCCTCAGAGCCAAGGGATTGGGCAGCAGGGCCTGGAGAATTGAAGAACTATTTGAAAAGTGTCATGGGCTCAATTTTCTCACCATAGGGCTTGACTTGCACTATAAAGCTAAAGTTACAGATTAAGAACTATTGGGGGTCTTCTGACATGAAAATTAATAACACATGGTTGATTTTTTCTGAAACCGCTGACTGTAGGGACTGATGCACTCAGTGTAAGAATTTGTAACTCTGTATTTTTATTACAGGAAAATAACTGAATTATTCAAATTTTTAATTCCTTTTTCTTTAAATATTATTGGTGTTGTTTTCCTTATCCACCAAACCAAAATAATTCTACAATTTAATTAAGATACCACAGTCATTTGTTTTTCCAAACTCTGAGTAATTTAGTTTTGGTGACTAGATCTGAAATGGTGAATTAATTGAAATGCACAATCCCCTGCCTTCACCATCACCATATAGAAATTCAGTGTTCTTCCAAGAAGTCTGTGCCCAAAGGTTTCCCATCCATCCATAGATCAGCAGGACAAGATAAGCAAGATGAGGCAGCAACTTAGACTGTTGGCAGTTTTTATTGTTGCCTGCCTTCCTCTCCTCCCCTTCCCTGGGAAAAAGGGGTGGCTGACAAGCAATCACCCCATTTTTTGTATTCGCCTTTAATTAATCTCAGAGCTTAATGGAATTCTTGACAACAAAATCTTGACAACAGTCAGGTTTTTGTAGGTGTCTATATATATTCTTTTTTACCTAACTTTTAATTAAAAATTCCTATTTACTATTACTTTCCAGTGTGGGAACTGCTGACTTCCTAAATCATCCAGCCTTTACAAGAGGGGGAATTAAACTGTGTATTAAACTACTCATTTAACAAGGGAATGTTTGGGGTTAAATACATACCAGAACTCTGCAATGTGTTTAATGTAGAATCCACCAATAAGGAAGTATTTGTATCAAATAAGTAAATGATAGTGAGTAAGTAAGTACTGTATTTTATTACTCCAAGAATCTTGGACAAGCTCCAGATTAAAACATTGCCTTTTTGGTTAATTATCGGCAGCACATCATTTTGTATCGAGTAAAAAATCCAGGTTTGAAATGCTTGCACTTTCAGGAGGTTGATTTTCTTTCTTTTCCCTTCCTTTTCTTTAAACTTAAAATGAGTTTGCTTTTGATTTTGAATGTAAATTAATTAATTTCTGTGAAGAGGTGTGAGGCCCCAGCCCCCTTGCTTTGGTGATGGGGGCGGTACCAATGGAACAGTGGGATAAGACAGTGTTGCAGGGATTCACAGGGGAGGGTACTGAGTAATTTAAAATAAAGGACACCAGAAGCAGACCTGTATTACAGGGTGATAACTCTCTCACATTACATTTTTACAAAGGGTCTCCTGTTTTATAGAAAAGCGAGTACTTTGCATAGTTAATTACTATATCTATTTGTGCTTCTAAACAGAGTGGGAGAGTTTAAGGGTTTAAATGCAATTTCCATAAACAAAGTCTGATGATGCTTTTCAATAATATGGATTTGAAAGAGTGTATTTGACTGTTAATGTATCCTAAAGCATTGCTAATAGTTTTCTTTCTTTTTCTGCTTTGCACATTTGGGCTGTTTTCTTGGGCACGTGTTACGGACGAATCCACCTCGATGCAGTTCACACGATTCCTCTGTGATTCCCCTCTGGAGGTATGTATTCATTCACAATGGGAATAATTTTGCAATTAATGTAATTTATTTCATTTAATGAATGTATTAGTGTCCTCAACGCTCTCTGTGGACAGCCAGCCGTTGTTAGAGGTGATGGAGGTGGCACAAAATTCCTGTCTCCATCAACTGGTAAGGAAGATGCTGCTGTGTTTCCAAAGGAGCCTGAGGACTCCTTTGCTGGCTAATACCCTACCACTGAATTTCATAGCACTGCATTAAAAAACCAAAGTACAAAACATGTCTTTCCTGGTTTTTGATTTATTTCTATGAAAAGAAAAGAATATATTACTAAATAACTTGCAAAACTTGTGTTTGACTACAATCTGAGGTAAAAGTTGAGGAGAGATGCTGTTCCTTCATTTCAAGTGAGCAAACTGCCATGGATTCCTTGCAGTGTCTTTCTTGTTCGTCTTAAAGAGTTCAGGACGGCGTGACTGCAATGAAATTGTCAGGTTATAGTAATTACACTGGTAATTTGATATGTCGCAGTTTGAGTGAATCCATGTGTGGAGAGTTTGTTGCTTTTCTCTGCTGAGTCCACTGGCCTTTACATTCCTGAATGCTGAAGAGTAATAGAGCTCATTAGACTTTATAGGAAAAGGGCTTTTATCACCTCGTCAACTCGGGCAGCAGACCGCCATTATATTCTTAATTTTGTGTGGCTACGTAGATGTTGATGCACACTAGCCTGCCAGGTTTATACCCATATTGTTTCTTACAGACACTTTTTATTGACATTTCGAAGCTTGAATTAAATTTTGTGTGGCACCACTACAGATGTCTTCAATTAGATGAAGTTAAATAAAAGGGGTTATATATCAGAGGCCAAGGGATTCTTGAAATTCTTTATTCTGAAAGAGTTGCCACAAGCAAATCTAGCAGTGTGTAGTCTGTTTACTCTTTTGAACAAAAATAATTTAAAATAAAATTTAAACCTTACATGTTTTCAATTTGTAATTTTTTGAGTTTTTAATGTTATCATTAGCTGCAAATAGTATGAACACTCAAACTCTTCCTGTCTTTTTTATTTCATTATTTTATAATTCCCATTAGTTTCTGTTTTGGCTATGGACTCTGGCAGAATAAAATTAATGCTTTTAAAAAAAAGATACAGTATGTAGTAGCAGAAAACTAGGCAGTTTTCTAGCAGTAAACAGCATAATACAAAGTGGTTTTTTTATTCATCCTTTCTTTTTAGAGGCTGCATTTAACCATTTGCCATTTGAGCAGTTCACACAGGCAAATGTGGAGCGGTGGCAATGGTTCAACAGGGGAACGGCCTGCAGGGCTCAGCCAGAACAGTGTGGGCTGGGACCCTGCTCTTGCCAGGGTGGGAGGATTCATGGAAGAAGGTTCCAAGGAAAATCCAGACTGCTCGGGGTGACTCCTGCTTTTTGGTGCTCAGGGAGTGAGGAGGATGTCACGGGCCAGTTGTGTCAGTGTCACTGGTGGTCGTCTCAGTGGTTGTCCTGCCCAGGTTGCTCCACATTGTCCTGAAACAGCAGCTGGAAGGAGCCTTAGCACTGGCAGGGGCCATGGCGTTTTCCAGTCGAGGGATAATTTTGTTTTGTTCTCAGATTATTCTCTGATTGCTGCTTAGACTTTTTTTTTTCATCTTGACTGATGTTAAGCATTCAACAGACAATTTTATAAAATTGTTGTCTGAATCATCTCTTTGAACGAAGCGGTGATTTATGCCCATTGTTTTGGATGTGCCTGTAGCAATATGTTTTCCAGCATGCATTTATGAACATTTGGTATCACCTCTGCCTTTTTGATCACTCAGTATTATGGGATCTTTCTGGGTCTATGTACATTCAGTTCTTTTTAAACCATCCTGAGTACTTCAAAATCACCATCTCGGTTTGCTGCAACATCATTCAGTCTTCACTGATTCACCTGCAAATCTGCAGAAAGTAATAGATCCAGCATGATGGAAAGTGATGTATTTGCTATTGATCTCTTATGCATGCTGAGATGCTTTTGAATTCTAAAGAACTGAAAGATGTTTCTGAATCTCAATCTTGGCTCTTCAAAAAGCACATCAGCTTCTGCTTTGCATCATTTTGTTTATTGATACATTTTAATTTTCAGGAGATCTAATAAATGAGACCATTACAGGTCTGTAATTCCTGGAATCACCTTCTTAGAGGGTGATATTTGACTCGCATTTGGGGCAGTGTAGCTCAAATTCTAGACTTTCCCAGTCAGGCACAGAACGTGGCTCTAAAGACCGTCCTAGTAATCCCTGATGAAAGTAGGACAGAGTTCTGGAATGGAATGTGTTGCTAACCAAGACATAGAAATCTACCATATGGCAGGTTTGTGTGTGTGCCATTGGGAAAGGGACTGCTGGAATTAATCACTTTGCTTATTTGGCAAATAATTTCCACTGGAGTGGAGAAGTCAAGGGTTTCCTGGCTTTTTTCTTTTTCTTTGATAGCATAAATTTAATATCTTCCTCTTCCCTCCATGCACAGTGGAGGGTAAAATGGAAAAGTAGAAAATAAGAAATTTCATGAAACCTCCCAGAGAAAAATAACCATATGTTGTACAGGCAGGACTCATTTTTGGTAAATTAAAACAAGCAAAACATGTCTCAGTATTAAAGTAAAAGACCAGTGTGATTTGAAGAAATTCGAGTGCTCTCGCCATCATTGAAGTACAATTATAAGCAGTTAGTACACTGAGGTACTAATTGGGCAATATGTAGTGCTAGTTCTTTTAAATATTTAAATTTTAATAATGGATTATAAAATATGAGCAATCAGATGTGTTCATGGCATCATTAGTTAGCAGGATATGAAGACAGGTAGAATTAGTGTATAATGGAATATGTTGTATTTTTCTCTGCATGACAGTATAAACATTGGAGAGAAAATTGTTGTTTAGATTTTATCCTGTATTTTTTCAATATCATCAGATTATAATAATTCATTTTATTGAAATAGGACTAAAAACTGTTAATTTTAAATAATTTTAAATAATCCCTCTAGATTGATTCCAGAGCTAATGTATAATTTTGGGTGGATAAGATAAGCCCTTTCTGGTGGGGCTTGCTCCCCTGATGTCACTGGTGTATTTTACATCACCCTTGACAAACACGGTCCCAGTGGAGATGTCAGTGGTGTGAAATGATGTAGCTGCTTCAAGAAAACGTTTCATATTCTAGACCTGTTTCAGGTCAAATTGCTTGGATAGTGCACAGGAAATCAAGTTAAAGGAGCCAAGTATTCACTGAGAAATGGGAGAAAATGTAATACTGACAAGCATTACAAAGGATTACATTGTATGAGAATTTTTGAAGGTGGAGGGAAATCTTACTCTTTTTAAAATGTTATTTGCTTAATGTAACGGAGATCCCTGACTGTTTTGCCTGAAATCAGTGCTGTGCTCATTATGTTTGTTCCAGAACATAGACTCTCTTATGTTCCTGACATTTCACTGTAATTGCATTAGTGAAAGAACTGCAAGTTGTACTTTACCAAAAGTTTTAACTGATGTTAATGCTTCAGATTGCAGAGGTCCAGTGACCAAACCTGTGCGCTGCTCTTTGGAGGTTTGGGGTCACACACAGAGCATTTGTTTAACTTCAGAAGACTTTGCTTTGAGTGAAAATCTTTTCCATGTTGGCTTAGACTATCTTCTTTAACATTCATTAAATCCTATATGATGAATTTTTGACAAAGAAAGAAAATCTGTTTTAACTGAAACTTATTTAGGCAAGTCTGTGTTCCATTACCAACCACATTTCCCCGTGGCTTTGAGATGTTTCTTTTTTCTATCACTGACTGCACTCTGAGAAGGGAACTTAACCTGTGCTGAGAAATCCTTAGAGAACATCTCTTACTTGACTGTGTCCCTGCATAAAAATATTACCACTGACCGTGTGATTTCATTTGGCTCTGTTGAAAAGTTGATGGTACTGAATGAAACCATAACTGTTGGATAAGTGGGCTTTACCTGAACAAGAGGAACCCATTTTAGTATGCTATATCTGAGTTTAATGTCCTCACATAGTGCAGATGGAGCTCTCAAATGTTTAATCATTTCACTTTTAGAGTATTCGTAGCTCCGCATTTAGTTTTCTGCTATATAACTACATAAAAATACAAACATATTGTTATGTGGCCTTTATTTTGGGGCTTGCTGGTTGGGTAAGCCAGTTGAAATTATTTTTGTTCACGTGATTGATTTCTTTTGACACATGTGGTACCAATTAGAGTAACTTCTCCTGCCTATCATCTCTTCAGTCTGGGCTACTGTATCAAAATACTTGATTAAACCCACCTTCTGCTGTTGTAATGCAAAACAGTTGGTAATAGCAGGCAACATTGTCAGATTTATTGAGTGAGAAGCAGCTTTCTGAAGACCTGGCAATGCAGTGAAAAACATGACTAGATGGATAATTAAGTTGAGCACGGTGGAATTCAGGATTAAAGTAAGCTTGACATGGGAGAAAATGGCATGCCAAAGTTGGTTGTGTAATACAGTTTAAATTAGGGAGATCATTTTCTTCTTAACTTCAAGCATCAGTTTCTGGCTTGAGGTGCTTTACCCCATCCAGAGTCAAACTTCAGTGCACATCCAAAACCACAGCACACAACAGCCAGTCCCTTGGTGTTCTTGCAGGATTTGCTCTGACGTGGGCTGGCAGAGAAGAGGTTCTGCAGATTTTGTTGCTAATCAGTTTGAAGGTTCTTGGATAAAAGGTGTTTTGTTAGTTACAGAGAGTAAACATCACATAAAGAATGAGCTGTTTGGTTTTTTTTATAAATGCTCCTCTGAAGTAAATGTAATGGCCACTCTGAGGAACTCGTTTTCTGGGGCTAAAGTGCTTCCAGTGCTTGGGGACGTGGAGCAGAGAATCTGGAGGGTCCTCGCTGTGGCAGGGAGTGTGGAGGCACCAGGTTTGCATGTAATAATTCATTAACAGCTCGATGAATCGCCTTGGTTTGTCCTGTCAGTACCATAAGTGCTGGATGGCAGAGGCTGTTTCAGATTGATGTTTGGGATGTGTGATATGTGAGTTATACCCATCATGAGAACAGCGGAGGGTACAAAAGACCCAGGAACTAACATTGTTTTCCCTGCCTTTCAAATGCCTTTTTTCCTTTTTCTAAATACAAATGGCCAGCAAAATTTTTTACAGTATTTACTTATGTGCTAAAATGCTCTTTAAAATTGTTTTCATGCTGAAAGTTTGTCAGGGAGTTAATCCCTCTCTTGTTCTTGCTTAGGCAGAGCATGCCCCAGATGGACCGGAATGTGGCTATGGCTCTTTCCACCAGCAGTACTGGCTGGATGGGAAGATAATTGCTGTTGGTGTAATTGATATCCTGCCCTACTGCGTGTCCTCAGTCTATCTGTACTACGACCCAGACTTTTCTTTCTTATCTTTGGGAGTCTACTCTGCATTACGGTAAGAGGGTGTTTTTGTTATCTGGTTGGAAGGAATAGTAGGAATTGATACTTGTTTCTAAACTTGTGCTTTTATTTTTGGGCTAAATATATACTAGTAACACTACCTTTAGCAAAGTAGTTGTGGAGTTGGTTGTCTTCCAAATAAATTTTTAATTGTCGTCCTTGACTAGGGATGTATCTTTCTAGTTAGCTAAATACTTTTACAGGTTAGAAAAACACTCAGAAACGAAATGCCTCGTTTTTATTGCCCCTGAAAATAATTTAGTATTGCGTGGTTTCAGCAGGAAAAGCCCTTTTTTTGTTTGAATAGAAATAATTTTTCCTTTGACCTTTTTCTTAGCCCAGTCACCAAATGAAATTAATCACTTTTATAGTTTTATGCACATTGAGATCATAAATAACAGAGTACCTAAGAAGCGTTGTCTTCTGAATTAGTGGTCTCCTGCTGTACTAGCACTAAGTGTATTTTTCAGGTATGTTAATCTCATTATCTTCGTCTTCAGAAAGCCTGATGGAGAGAGTAATCCTATGAATTTTAAAGCCTTAAATTAACTATCCAACATGGTCTTGCAAAACAGTAGGAATAGTGGGTATTGCTTTTCACTGTGAATAAAACTTGTATGTGAAATTGCAAGTTACCCTTTTTCTTCCATAGGCAATTTTATGATTCCATTGTTATTATAAGTGAAAAAACCAAACCCTGAGTGAGTGGAAATACTTGTGTAACTATTTTTTTCTTGCCTTTTTTTGCTTCTCTGTTGGGGTGAAGTAAGTTGGCCACAGCTAGGTGGTGTTCCCGGGGAGATGCTCGTGAAGCAGCTGGGTTTGAGCCTCGTGCCAGGCATGTCTAGTGACAGCTCTGAGTCTCAGAAGCTGTAGCACGAGTCTTTCCACCTGGTGAGATTGGCACTGCGCTCTGTCAGGTGCCAGAGGAGCGCTGGAACTGGGAGATCCAGCCTTCTCCTTTCTCCAAGGCCTCCTGTTGAGAGGCACCTTCTCTGCAGGTGCAGCTTCTCAGCTCTCGTTCAGTGTCACCCGCCAGGGTGGGTAAACGGCACGGCTTGAACTGTGTGAGACACAAACACCACAATTAGTTCCTAAACTTTTGCTGCAATTAATAAACCGTGTGCAATTTAATATCTCAAAGGTCTAATCTGAATTTGCTTGGATTTTGATGAGGATCTGACAATTTTACAGAATTAATCAGAATTAACAAATGTGGAAAAACCTTAGAACTCCTATGACTTAGAATTGATCTTTTTTTCTCTTTTTTTAGATTTTTAGAACTATTATATTACATATGCTAGGTACTTGAAATTAGACTATTTTTTTCCTTGCAAGATGAACATAAAATACTGTCCTCCTAAGAATTATTTTTTAGTATTTGTACATATCACATTACTTTATGTAATAATAGACTGACATAATCCATGCTTACGAATTCTTTAAATTATTTTAAATTTCCTACATAATAAATTTAAAGCTTTGTCGCTGCACCATGCGCGCATGGCTCAACTTGTGAAAAAGCAGCTTGTAAATTCTGCAGCATTTAAGGCAATAAAAATGAGTTCCCAACAGTCCTGGAGGGAGCCAAGCTCGTTCTTCTTTCAAAAAGGGGGAAAAAAAAGTTGAGTTAGGGAGGACTTAGGAAGTTGCAAAGGAATCTGATACCTTCAAAGCTGTTGCCAATTTTACTCCAAGGAGGTTGGACTGCATTGCTGTCACTTCCACTTCATGCCACTCCGAGAGTTTTTGCTGCTGAGTTGTAGAAAGGATGGGATTTGAGGATCGTTTGAAATATGTTGGATGTAAGTAAAGAACGAGGGGAGAAGAGGCTGCTTGGCAATACCAGTCTTACCACAGAAAAAAAAATCAAGAAATACTGAGTGATACTAATTTGTTTTTAAGGGATAAAGAACCTCCAGTATTTGTAGATGTTTCCTATATGTGTGTACTGATATCTTGGATCAGAGAATAGTTTGTGTTGGAAGGGAGCTTTTAAAGATCATCTCTTCCAGCTCCCCTGCAGTGAGCAGGGACATCTTCTTATCCCTTTGACACAGAAAGTGAGAACCAACATCCATATTTTATCAAATTTGTTACAGAAGTGATCTGCACAGATAGAAATGCTGCAAAAATGATCGTTATAGAGGAAGCACTGGCTGAGTCTTTGTAGTAACAGTGCTTTCCTTGTGCCAGTAAAATAAAAAGCAAACTTTTTTTGGAACACATTGACTTTTTCTTTCAGAATAAATGATCAAATCATACTAACAAACATGGGATGGGTAAAAATACCTTTTGTTGCATGAAGATGGATGTTTTTACATGCAAATTGCTGGAGCATAAATGATAGAACAAACAAGAGGCTTATCCGTGAAGCTTATTTTTTAAGAACACTCTGATGTTTTCCTGAGCCATGTTAACCTGTCTATGTGCAATAGCTGGGCCAGGTTTCCGTAAAATTCCAATGTACACGAATATTAACAAGAAACCTATTAAACAGAGGCTCTTAGTCGTTTTTATTTAGATTTCAAATCAGACAGTTGGCAGACCAAAACACAAAAATGGAAATATTTTTAAGCCTGACATGGTGCTGTGCATTTTGGAGATTTGTTTGTTAGGTTTCCAAGTATTAATTTTCAGTTTATTATGTTTGGGATTTTTAAAAACATTAATTTGGTGTCTATGATCCTCATTTTTTGTTTTATAGAAATCTGGTCCTTTATATAGATCAAGAGCCAGGTAGCTGTAAAATATTTCAATATGAAGAGGTAAAATGACTGTAAGCATTGTATTCAAATGTAATCAGTCTTTTCTTTCCTCTCACAGGGAAATCGCTTTCACTAGACAGCTTCACGAAAAAGCTCCTGATCTCTGTTTTTATTATATGGGTTTCTACATTCATTCATGCCCCAAAATGAGATACAAGGTAAAGTGTGTTTTCACTTATTTCCTCAGTGTGCTGTTATTCAAAGCTTTTGACAGTGTTCGTAGTAATATAATATTTCGTAATTGTCATTTTGGATTTTAATGTAGACTTTATATGGTTAAATTTGAATGCTGGTTACTATTTAACTTGGCTTAGGAATTTATTTTTTTTTTTCCAATTTAGCTGCATGTGCTATTTATTACATCTTGGCTTAAGAGAGGTTTTCAAGGCTGTCCGATAACAGTTTGTCATTTGGTTACCTGGCTATCTTGTGTTTACAGTATCTCTTCCAATACACTAAAATTCTCCCTTTTTGAGGCTGACATATTTGTAACTGTTGCTTAGTGACTCCAAGCAGCGATAAGATGTCTTCTTGGGCTTGGCTGGGATTTCCTCTTTATTTTTTTTAGAGGTTGGGGACTTGCTCTGCCCATGAAAGCAGTGAGAAGTTTGGTGAGCAGAGATTTGGGGCCAGAGCAGATTTTTGAGCCCACAGAACACTTACAGTAACCACTCGGACTCCTTTGTAAACCCCTTTGGCTTCACCTTTGTTGAGACTTTAATGCCTAAGAGTGTGTCTCTTGTGGATTTTAGATCTTGTGAATGTGGTACCTTTTCTCTTTAAATGTACCACTGCTTTTGGATATTATCATGATGCAGTTTCAGAGTACTGACCATTGATAGCAATTTGCTGAACACTTACACATAACCATTTTTGTCTGTTAATAATGTGGAAAGATAAAAAGCTCACAAAATCTAGAGAAAGAGGTGCAGTGTTTTCCTTTCCTTTTTTCCCCTCTCAACATGTGCTAAAAATCTGCAGTTTTTTCAGCTGGTTTTCAAATAGCCAGAAAATGGTGAGGCTCATGAAAGTGATGGTTGTGAAGGAATTTCATCTTGATTATGCCCTACACTACAGGTGGCCATGATGATTCAGTCTTCTGAAAATAACAAATCCCTCTTGTTTTGTTAGATGATGTGTTTATGTGTGTGTGTGTGTGTGTGTGTGTCCCTTTTGCCAACTTGAATTTATCATGTCCATCTGCTGGCTGAACAAAGAGAATATTAAGTTTGATGGAAGAAGATGGGTGAGTTGGAAAAACTGCCCTCTGTCATCTGAATCATCTTAAAGGCTGTCACATCACCAGCTCGAACCAAAGGTTTTGATTACTTCCTCTACTTTTTGGAGATATTTAAAAGTTTGGGGTGATTTCTTCGTGTTGAGACACTGCAATTTAACACCCCTGGTCTCTTCTACAGCCTGCATGGTTCAAGACTTGTAAAAATAATAGCTTTAGTTTACCAGGGCACTTAAGAAACAAATCTGGCTATAATGGCAAAAAAAATCCCAGTTCTGAAACATGTCATGGCTAAGAAACTTTGAGTTCAGCTGTTTGTAGTGTTTTACTAAAAACATGAACTTTGTGTACATGGATTAAACAAAGCTCATACACGAGGCAGTGCATTAAAGGAGCCACTCTATATTTGTGTTATTTATTATAATGTTTCGTTGAGCCTGTGCTGCAATTTGGAAATGATTGCACCAAGAATGTAACACTCCCACAGTGCTTCTAGATTCCATTCTTCGATAATGGAAATTTATTAAATTGTAGTGGGAATATTTTACTTTTTGTTTCCCTCACAAAAGCTCTTTTTTGTCTCTCACTTAGAATTAATGACTACGTGATATAATTATATCTGATTTGGTGGAATATATATTTTAGTCTTCCAGCAATCTACATGTGTCAGTGTGTTAGGTAATTAAAGCTGGAGCAGGGACTAGGGAGGATAAAAAGAAAGCCTGTACATGTATGATTAAAACACACAGAGACACACACACAATGCTTTCTATTGGGACAGCAGTAATCTAATAAATGAATTGCAAGGGCCTGCCTTTGTTCTATTTTATATTTCTTTTCCTGGATGCATTTGTTTCAGAAGTAGGCAAAAATAATGGAATTGGAAATCAGGTTGACATTAATTCTGTAATTCCACTTTACCCTCACTGAAATAGAACACCGGAACCAAATGATCAAACTAAGCTGTGAAATGCAGGTGGATAATGCTCTGCTCTTGTGAAGGGGTTGGGAGTGGTGGAGCAGGGTGGGGAGGTACTGACTGTGCAGATTTGGGAATTTTGGTAACGCCTGGTTGACTTAGAGGCATTTTATGTCAAAGACTTTGCATTATTGCAGTTTAGTAGACATGTTAGAGGCTCTCTTCCCTTAATGATACTGCTGTGGAAGAGTGACAGGCTGGGGGTGACTGTTGTTAAACTGGTGGCAGGTAAGGAAATTAAATGGAGGAAAGAAGGAGAAGGAGCTGGAAGGCTATCCAGTGGGGTTTTAGCCTTTTTTTTATATAATTCTCTTTGCAAATTATTTGTCCTGGGATGTTCAGAAACGGAGGCTGAGCACAGGAGCACTTCTCCATATAAGCAATGTCTTATGAGAACACAAGCACTTATTTACAGTGAAGGAACAGGATTTGGGAAATAGTTATTGGGAGTCAGTGTGTGGCCATTTCATCTGAAGGATTCTCTTTCCACAAATGGTGCAATTTGGTGTATGGATTGTGTGTAATCCAGTGGAAGATTGGAGGCATGAATGTCCTGGAAGCAGATCCCAGAGCTGGGATTCCTCTGGCGCAGTAACAGGGTTGGAATATTCTGGATTCTCAGGCAGGAAGATGAATGGTTAGAGTATCAACTAACCCATGGATCAGACATAATTACAGAGGTTTTTAAAATAAAGCTCCCTTTTCACTCACTGTTCCCACTCCTTTTGTTCCCAAGCAGCCAACATTTGATTGCAATGTGATTTTAGAACAGTGAAGTCCCAGTGAAATTACTTTAAGATGGGGGAAGAGACTCCACTGCAATGTTAGGATATCTTTTAGTTCCCAGCCTCTCTCAGATTTGTTCCCGTGTATGGGTTAATATTTACAAACTAGTAAAATAAAATCTACATTAAATTGAGACAAAAGGATTCCTGTAGTCCTATTATATTAATATCGAAAAATCCAGTGAAAAACCTTAAGCAATGGCTTTGGTCCATTTTTTCTGTGTAGATTAGGGTAATAGAAGATTAAAATAGTACTCTGAAAAAATTCATGACCTTATGGGAAACCTTCTCAGGCTCTGTTAGATGTGGTAGGTCTCACTTTGGAAAGTAGTCTGGAAAATTTTCCAGGAGTCATACCATGCAAAGTCTTTTTCCTAATGCATTTTGGAGTGTGTGATGAAGTTTTCAGTATAAGAAAGTATTTTACTTGAAAATGAGGTTGGTCTCTGGGTTGCTTCTCATGTGTTTAAGTCCTGTCTGTGTACTTATTAATGTTTTCAGTTAAATGCAGTAATTTGCAAGCATATTTATGGAACTACAGAAATAAAAGGAGCACCTTTAGCAAACAGCCATACCAGAGAAATGCTTGAGAGGACTTTGGTTTTTCCTGCTGTATTGATATTCTGTCTCTTTTATCCTGCATCCTTCAAGTAAAAAATTTAACTTCATAGCTCTGTGTTACTAAATTCACATTTTCCAGTCACTTCTGAACTCTTTAAGGTCCTTTCTGTTCTTTCCAATGCAGTCCTTCGATACTGATTTTGAGTCTTGCGGTGGGTGACATTAAATGGATTTTGAGGTTGTGTTTCTGGTATAAATAATAAGTGTATTTGCTACCTTGCATTTGCCGTTGGGCCTCCGTTGACCTTAAATCACTTTCTCCTCAAAGTCCTTGTGCTGGGAAGGATTTGTTGGTGACGTTTTCTGCATGAGTTTCCCTAATTCTGGGTTTTGTGAGGCTTTTTCCGTGTCGGTGTTTGCAGGCAAACACTGCATTTGGAGCATGGATCCGTACTTGTTTTGGTCAAGGATGTGCTTCCCCCGAGGCCGCCCCACTGATGTTGGTAAATAACCCTGAGAGCACTCGAAGTGCACAGCAGATTTAGCGTCTTCTCGCTGTGTTATCTCTGTGGGCCATTTTAAGACCATTCTATGAAGGGAAGAGGTGTTTTGACTGAAACCTTTATCCAGACTTGTATGCAGGCCAAAGTAAATGGAATTATTTCAAACAGTCTCCTTCGGTATCAAGTCATGGCCAGACTTCAGATAGCTGGAATACTAGAAAGGGCTCTGAAATGTCAGAAAAGAAACAAAAGGCTGATTCAACTGTGATTAATCATTCTTAAACTAAATACCTCAGACTGACTGTGGTTGCAAGTGGTGCCCCTGGAATTTTATGGCACTTGAGAGCCAATTTCTTTGGCTACTTTCAGGAATTTCAGCATCACTCCTCGTGCAGCAGTGAAATGCACCCAGTGGCAGCCTGCGTGACCACGTCCTCAAGATCCACAGGGGTCTGGCTCATCTTCCCCTGTCCAGGCTCTTTCACCACGTCTCACTATGGAATTTAGTTAATGTTTTCAGTAAGCTCGGATTTGCTGTGTAAAGTGAAATTTGTGAGGGAAGGAGATTTAATGTGACGTGCCTTAATGTGATCCTCTGTGATTTTGGGGGTGGAAGCACATGCTTGCTATGGTTCTGCCACTGAGCGGCAAAAAGCTTTGCTAAATGTGTCACCAGTTCCACACAAAAAGGACTGGTGCTTTTATACCTCTGTGTGTGATCTTTTCCTTCAGCCTGCTTTTCTCTCTGGTATTACTATTTACCTTAACGTGGGAAAACATGATGAGCTGGGAGTAGTGTGGAGGACTGGAGTTGTACTGAACTAATGGCTTTTCCAGGATTAATTTTGTAAGTTTATAGGAATAAATCTGCATTGCAATTAGTAAAACAACTTTTTAATGTAAACAGGTCATAAATAGTCAACTAAATATCCTGAAAAGTCAGTACTTGTTAAAGAGTGCCAAGTTGTTGCTTGCAGCACCATTTGATAATAAAGAAATGAAGTATCTGCATTGTAAAACCATTATTTACTCTTAAGAAAGCAATAAAAGTTTCGGCAACACAGTGGTTTTGCTTTTTTTGGCAAGACTGTTAAAAACAAACAGCGAATAATAAAGACAAAAACATATAGTAGTAAAGCCCTGAGAATTATCAGTTGCACAAGTGAGGAGGTAATCCCTGCTTTTGTGTGTGTCCTCTTAACATCCTTTTTATCTGCCTCCTGCCGTCCTTCCTTCTGTTTCCTCACTGGCCTTCCCCTCTGGCTGGGATCCTCCTCTGCGTGAGCATCAGCAGCTAAAACTGAACTTGGATTTCTTCAGAGCTCTGGCCTTTCCCCAGCTGTTCCTTCTGATGGTTTGGGATAGTGCCTGAGGAGAAAGCTTACTGTGAATTCTGTTGGAGTTTGGGCATTAAAACCCAAAGGGATTTTGAGAAGTCCTTTAGAGTGGCCAAGACTTCCAAAAGTATTTCGGATGATTGACTTGATGTACATGTGTGAAATGCTTCTGAAAATCAAGCTGCTTTACTGTTCCTTCAAGGTGTATCTGGTGCAAAAAGCCTTTATCTCTCTACATGTATTTTATCCAATGTGTTTTGACTAGGAGGGATGCCTGGTTTTTGCATGTGAGAAGGCAGGTGCTCTGTTCAGGATTGCAAAGTCCCTTACAGCTTGCCTCTCCCTTATTTTTTTTTTTTTTCTTTTTTCCTTTTGTTTCTTCCTTCTATAAAAGCTTTTTCCTTTTACCTTTCCTTATCTGAAAGCCTGCACCAAATAATTGGAACTTGACATGTTGGAATAAACAACTGTGAGAATGTGGGACAGAATGAAAACACCATAGGTGAAAAATTATTAATTCTTTAGTTCTTGATGTCATGCTAGTGATAAATACTTAAAAGCTTTTCTTCTTTACCTTTTACAGCTTCTTACAAAGTGTTGGAAGCCACTTCCTAGGGTTTTTTTTTTCTTTAAGATACTTGGAGAGGTTGTGAAAACCAAATTATTATGAGCATCAACAAGCAGGAATAAAGAGATGCTCCATTCTGGATAGCAGCAGCCATAACTGAATGCTGACAGGGATTTCCACTGAAAATGTAATTATTTAAAGCAGAAGATCAGTTTCTGTGTTTATTTCCATGCTTTCATAGCAGGTAAAGATAGTGAATGCAATTACTCAATTGCTTCTTCAGTTTTTTCCTAAGCTGTTGTTTTTGGCTGTGTATAATTGGTAAATTATTGCAGTTTTTCATCAGTGCAAGTGTTGAAGCTGTGCTGAATTTCACACATTTTTCTGCAATCCCATTTTTCTACTAGAAACAGACACAGAGCCCAGCCATGTCTTTTTGCTTAACTTTATTTTTCCTGGTAAAATATTTTCAATGAGGACTTACTTTTTTGTCAGTTAGAACTTCCTTGGGAGAGAAGTCTCTGGGGATTTATTTTTCTAATGTTAGAAATATTTATGTTCCTAATGTTAGAAATCTGTGTTTCTTTTTAGTTGTTTATGGAGTTTAAGATGACTGACGTTTGTAGCAGAAATCAAGTGAAAATAATATATATATTTGTGTTTGATTGTATTATTTCTAGGCTTTTATCAGGGCAGAAGATGTTTGCTCTGTAGGTCTCAGCTGACCTCTGAAGTCAACAAATTTCTTTCTCATTATTGCACCCTGAGAAAATAAACTTGATTTGGATCGAGTTATTTTCACGTGGTGTTAAAAACCCCAAATTTATTCTGTACATTCAGGATTCCCAGTTCAAATGTTGTGAAGAATAAACGTAGGAATGTGATTAATGTGGCATTAAATACCTACATTTGCACATCAGCAGGGATGTGTTCTGCACCTTTTGCTTGTTACAGGAATTCTATTAATTTGGGACAACTTCACTATATTTTTTTTAAATAAATGTGATTTTGCTAATCTGTGTAAGATTTAAGTGAGCTAAAATCCTGCCTTAAAAACCCAAGAGTAAGAGGCACAGTTTGTTAAATTGTTGGCCAGTTCTGTACTAGTGGATGTTTTCAGAGTTACTAGAGGTAACTTGCCTGTCTCTGTCAAAAGGAGCTGCTAAAAAGATTTATTCAGGATCGTGTTCATAAACCTGAGGCAAACCACCTTCTGCATGATGGTAGCTGGTAGAAATTTATCATGTCTAATTCATGACTCAGCATGGTCATAAATTCCCTGCTTATTTCTGACTTACACTGAATCTTAGTTGAAGGCTCATTTGGGGACTCCATAGCAACCACTAGCAGCTGAAGTGAGAACTGTAAATTGTGAAATGCAGAGACAACAGAGCTGTGGATTTTGTTTGGGTGGTTTTCGTGTGGTTTTGGTTTTTTGGGGTTTTTGGTTTGGGGTTTTTTTGTTTGTTTTATTTGTTTTGTTGGTTTTTTTTTTTAAGGGGGAATAATCTATTTCACAATTCATGTGTCTTTAATTTTTTTCTTCATCTGAGGAATGAGGTCAAAATTCCCATTTCAGAATTTTCCAATTATAGTTCTACAAACCCATTAGTCCTTGCTAGTAAGTGTAAGAATGCACGGAATTAAGAGTATTTTTGAAGTTTCTATCAAGCAAATGAATTGGATGCTGAAGCTTCACTTCATTTTTTGGTGATCTAATCATTTTGGATGGTCCTCAAACACTGCTTAACACCTTTTGCTTCTGAATTTTGTCTCTGTAACTGCCTCTTTGTGGGAATTCCCAAAAGTGAGTGAATTTGAATACGCAGAGATGGACATCGTGCAGTGCTGTGATGGAAAAGGTTAAAATATATTTATGAAGATTGTTCTCTTCACTTTTCCTGACACAGTCCCTATGTGAAGCTGTTCACAGCCAGGCCAGTTTTCAGGTGTTGGACAAAATATTAAAGTTCTCGTGCCCTACAGAAAAGTCAGATCTGTCACCAAATGCGAGTCACTGAAACTGGTTAATTTTGTCTGTGCACCACATTTATTGAAGGTGGCAACACTTGGAGTATTGGATCTCTCATTTAACTCCAAATCCAGCTGCTCTTATTTTTGCTGTTTTGCTGATTATATTAGCTCTAACTAGGCGATATTGTCAAGTGGAATTTATTTGGTCTGAAAGCCTGGAGCTCCTGCTTTTCCTGGCTCTGCCATATTTCACTTGTGGCCTTTACAGTAGGAGCTGGCTGACAAGCCAGTTAATCTACACAAGAGATGTTTTCTCTCCAGTTTTCCAGGAAAGGTTTAATGGGAGATACTTTAATGAGGCCTGGTTTAACTAAGACCTCATTAATTTTACAGAGGTATCAAAGTACACTCCTCTGAAGTGTTACATGTAATCTAGATTACAATTCATTATTATGAGTGATTATTTTCTTTGTCTGAGTTTGTTTAGCTGCCGACTGTACTGAGTCTCCAAGTAAAAGCGTAATTAATGAGCAGAAGTATATTAATGAGGTTCTATTATTTATCCTCAGCCCTGATGTTAAACACAGTCTAGTTTGCAAAAAGTTCAACATCAGTACTTGGATGGGAATGAAAGTCCCAAAATCCTACAGAGGTGAGTGATTTGGAGCCAGGAGGGGAAAGTGGAATCATGGATTGTGTAGTCCATCCCTTTACTGCAACGCAGGTTCAGTTATATTTGTTATATTAATGAAAGTTATATTAATGAAAGTTATTAATTAAAGTTATAGTAACTTTAAAAACCTGTAGGACATGCGTGCCAAGGGCTTCTCGTGATAGACTCATGCACATCTCTCTGCCTTGGTGAGAGTATTTAAGAATACATATTCTTATATATTCTTGTTCTTTAGTGGTCATCCCACTGAAATTCTTTTTCTTAATGTCTCACCTAAGCTTTTCTTCCTAAAGAATAAGGTTATTATTTCTCTTTTGTTGTTGTTATGTTTGGTTTTGTAGGGTTTTTTGCAACACCCTTCTGTTTAAACCTGAGGGCTTACCAGTATGTCTCTTCATGGGCTTCTCTAAAATCTCCAATCAACCATTCACCAAAAATACCCCTCAATTCCTTCTTTTCTCCAAATCTCCTTTTTTAAGCTTTTTTGTAATTTTTTTTTTATGCAGCCTAGAAGATTTTCAGCAACCGATGTATTTTTGTCCTAGAGATTGGTGTCTAAAATTAGGCCCTCAGCTGCTGAGGTCAGCTTGTAGCATTTGTTGATGTAAGGTGAGTTACTGCCTTCATTGTGCTAAAGAGGACAGTAACCTCTGGAGGCAAGGAGAAAGGGTGGAAAGGAGGAGAAGAAAAGGGAATTGTGCAGCTACAGAGTTTTCAGAATGGGCTAAATTGGGATGTGGGCTGAGTTATTTTTAGCATCAAGGTTTGTGGCTATGTGAAAGCAAGTGTGTGTATGCTGTTGAATTTCTCTGACCATTCTGCTTTAGCTAAGTCTGTGTTAAAATGTGCATTTTTCTTTCTTTTAGGAGAGAATATTGCATTAAATAAGTTGACAGAGCATAGAGGGGTTTGTGGTTTTTCCTTCCAGTGCTTACAGAGATCTCGATGAGTTTTATCTTCCTTATTGTAGTAAATTATTATTCTTAGTATTATAGTAAATACCTGGAGTGACAGCTCAAAGTAACAATTGAAGAATAAAACCTAGAGCAAGGCTGTGATAGTACTGGGTTGCAGATGATGGTAATGAATTGTGTTTTCACACCACCAGCATATCCCTGGTAGGGGAGCAGCTTGTTTCATGTTATCCTGTGGTAGCCACCACCGTTATTTAGATGCAAGTGATTTAAAAACAAATCTGTACTCTCTTTAATTGGTATTAGAGACAGTAGTTGAAGTTTGCCAGGCTCTTGGGTGGTGCTGAGTTTTCCCAAAGATCCATGAGGGCTTTGAGAGGCTGCACAGAGCAAGGCCCCAAGCAGGAGGGTCAGTGGAGAAGTGAAATATTTTTGTTACAGCTTCTTTAAAGTTTTTTCTTAATCTAATAAAATCTGTTTCCAAAGGCTTTCAAAGGTTGCCTTACTGTGGAGACCTGGGAGCTTGATGAGTCATTGTCTTTTTGAGTGCAAATTTAAAAAAAAAAAAAAAAAAACAAAAATCAACAACCCGAAAGCCCCCCTTGGTGTTTTCAGACACTGCCCTGAGGTTTCTACTTGTCCTGTGAGAGTTAACCACTGCCAAAAACTTTATTTTGTTTAGTTGCTCTCAGCTGGAGAATTGAACTGTTCTAAAAGGAATGACTGAAACTGTTCAGAGTAGTTTTTTGCTGTGTTAAGATGTGTTGGATAATTTGGGGATTCTTACTAGAAAGGTTTCAAGGGAGTAGATCATCCTTTTTAATAGCATGGGATACCGTTTGCTTCCTACCCTTTTCTCATTAACAATAAAAGCGTTTTCACAAATAACACTGAGATGGAATGGCAAAAAAAGGGTGTGAAAATGACTTCATTGTCAATTAATTGAAGAAGAATGGGTCTGTGGAGCAAAAGTACATAGGACCCAAAATCTGTCTTTGTCCCAGCACAAATGCACTGTTGTTCTGTGAGTGGACAGAAGACAAGATGAGCTTTTTGTTCCACTGATCTATTGATTTTATTTATTTATTTAACCTTTTAGGGCTAGTGTTCTCAAGGGCTGCTTAGTGATAGTATGGGCAGCATGGTTGATCCATGACTTATTTAATGATTTTCTTTTATTCTTTTTATGTTCTTTCCATTTTAGCCTTTACCAAGTTGGCGTTGTGTGGCTTGTTAATTGCTTTAACTATCTTCCATTCCGGGGAAAGGGAGGAAGGTGGAGAGATGTTACAGTATATTTTTATAGGCAGAAACATATAGAAACATTTTTGGCTGCTGTCCTTTAGGTGTGCAGATCTGGATTAAACTTACTTGACTCAAACTGGTCAAAGTTTTATTCATTTAAACTTATATTATGCCAAAAAATATTGACATCATATATGCTAAGCATACAAGTGTTTATAACACTACTGTCTATTTTAGAAGTGCTGGGAAGTGCATGAAGCTACTTTCTTGTTTCAGGGTATGCATGCACCTGAGTACAGGGTGGAGCTTTATTGATTTTAAAATAAAGCAAGGTGATTGGGAAATTTTTAATTATTTTAAACTCTGAAAAGCAGGAATTGTAAACTGTTAGAATGGCAACAAAGTGCTTGACTTCTGTAAGTGCAGTTCTAATTTAATACTCCCCTATTCCTGTATTTGGGTTGATGTTTAATACACCCTTGAATTACCAGGTTTTGGAATGATTGGAAAAAACCTATAGTATAGTTAATAATTCCAGCCCGTTTTCCTTCAAACTCATTTTTGAACGTGAAGGTGTTTATAAAGCAAAGTTTCCAAACATCTGGCATTAAGAGAAAACTGAAGTGTTGATGTTTCAGCTCAAAGACTTTGGGGATACATAATGTTGAACAGTCTGTTTTCCTAAACATGCAAGTAGACATTTGTGTACCTTAAATGGCAGTAATTCAGATGGAAGCATAATGGTGAACGTGTTCTACCCAGCTAAGAGAAGTGTTGGGCAGTTTTACAGGGCCACGAGCTTCACGGATGCAAAGCTGCACGAGGAATGGCTGCTGCAAAATCTCCCACTATAATTTCATTTTGTTCGGCTTCGTATGCTAAAAATGAACTTATTTGACAAGAAATTCCAGTATTATAAGTTTAATATTTTGTTTATAATTAAGGAGACAGAGTTTAATAACATAAGGAGGAGTTTGCAAACAAGTCAATGTCAAAAACAACATGTTGAAAGGATACAATTATTTTTACTGTATTGTGTCCTCAGGCAGTTATTATTTCCTGCAAAACAGCTTAACAAAAATTCAGTACAACTCTGTCTAGCCATGTTTTCGATGTCTTATTCCTACATTTGTTTAGTGTCCCTATTCTTGGATTCTTTCATCAATTTCTTGCGTTTAGCATGGTCTCAGAGGGAATGCATTGAAGCCCTGGGGCTCTCTGAGTTTAGTATTTTTTCTGACGACTAATGTAGCTACAGCCTGGTTTTCAGTTTGGAGTGCTAAGGCAGAAAAGAGAGGAGAGAAAAGGGGAGAGGAGAGAAGAGAAAAGAGGAGAGGAGGGGAGAGAAGAGAAAAGAGGAGAGGAGGGGAGAGAAGAGAGAGGAGGGGAGAGGAGAGGAGGGAGAGGAGAGGGGAGAGGAGAGGGGAGAGGAGAGGGGAAAGGAGGGAGAGGAGAGGAGAGAGAAGACGGGGAGAGAAGAGGGGGAGTGGAGAGAAGAGGAGAGGGGAGAGGAGAGGAGTGGACCCAACCATGTCGTAGGCTCTGGGGAGACCTCAGACCCCTTCCAGTGCCTCAAGGGGCTCCAAGAGAGCTGGAGAAGGACTTTAGACAAGGGATGGAGGGACAGGACACTGGGAATGGCTTCCCACTGCCAGAGGGTGGGGTTAGATGGGATAGTGGAAGAAATTCTTTACTGTGAGGGTACTGTCAGATTGCCCAGAGAAGCTGTGGCTGCCCCTGGATCCCTGGAAGTGTCCAAGGCCAGGTTGGACAGGGCTTGGAGCAACCTGGGACAGTGGAAGGTGTCCCTGCCCATGGCAGGGGGTGGAATGAGCTGAGCTTTGATGTCCCTTCCAACCCAAACTATGCCATAGCCTGATGATTCCAAGAGGATGGGAAGCTGGTAGGGGCTGTGGTGGCAGTTGGGATTCTGCTTTTTGCAGCTCTGGGGCCGTTGCCTCTCACAGATGTTTGGGCTGGAGGCAGATGTGGTCCCACTTCACTTCCCACTTTTCCAGCCTTGGACACCACGAGCCATCTCTTCTGGGGTGACAAAACTGTGATGTTGTTGCAGCACTGGCTTTTGTCTGTTCTGAGCCTGGTGCAGGGATGGCTTCGGTTCAGCCGTGTGCTCGGAGCTCCACGTGCTGCCATGGTCCCAAGGTGGTGGGATGCTCTCCTGCTGAGAAGGGACTCCTGGGAGAACACAGAGGCTTTGTTTACAAATTCCTCTCTCCCAGCAAACAAAGCAGGCTTGTTTAACAAACACTCAACAAAAAAAAGGAACCTAAAATTAGAATGCTTGTTCCATGAATGAAAACTTACTATGAAAATAAACACTTTTAGGGACAATGGAAGAAACTTCTTTTACAGCACACGTGTTTTGATGGCCCAGAATTTTTGTACAGATACTTGTTGATCCTTTCTGCAGATAGCTGTTGCTTTGGTTGCTGTTAAGGTTTAAGTTCTAACACATGCTTGGAACACTGGTAGAGTGAGCCTTTGTATTTATTTATTCAGTTTTTAATCTGCAGATGTAAGGAAGACAAGTGGATTTAGATTTTTGGCAGAGGTGCATTACTCTATCCTTGTAATACAAATTGTAGACACTGAAAGACTGAGATTTATCACTGCCTTTTTCCTGTTTCAGATTTTTGGTCTGAATAACATCTTTGTGTGTGCGTTAAGGCTACGTTACCTTGAATTTCACAATATTGTTTATTCAAGATCCTGCTAAAATGAAGGTTTTACTAGTGAACTTCCCCATGCTGTTGTCTCCCTTTGTCCTACAACTTTATTCTTTTCCTTCTGTCCTAAAATTGCTGTTAATACTTCTTTGCATGTATGTGCCACTGTTTTTGAGGTTGTTTCTTCAGTACTGGGCTATGTGCATTTCAGCGTTGAATGACTAAAGATAAATTACTTGGCTTTTACTAAATTTTTCATTGCTGGGCTTCAAAAAACTTGTCTAGTGTACCATGTATTGGTAGAAAGCCTTGAAGTTAAAAATCTTGTGCTGTCTGAATTGCTGACTTCAGAATATTATTTCTTGTTCTTAGATGTATGAAAGCAACTCGAAATGAAAAAAGCTGGAGTGACAAATTTTAAAGTGACCTTGTTTTTCAACATGATTTAATTGCACAAATTTCAAAAACCGCACATAGCATATCTTAATCTAAAGCAAACATCAGGCATCTGAATTCTTAATTAGGAGTATATTTCAACTTGTGAATATCAGTGTTCCACAATTTGCAAAGCTGTCAATTAGTCTGTTATTTATTATGTCTTGAAATATTCCACAGGCTGAGTCGGTAGCTGGGCATGAGAAGCACGAAATTATTTATTCAGTATAAGGCTACCTTCACCCAGACTTCCTTGGGAAGGTCTTATTTTCTTGCCCTCAGAGTCTGGATGGATTTTTGGCACGTTCTGCGTGGTTTTGGCTGGGATTTTGAAAACCCTGTTGGAGGCTGGAGCAGGACCGTGGGGAAGTCCAGGGCAGGAGTGGTGTTCCCAGTGGTGTGTGATGATCAGGGAGAGCTGACCCCTAAGGCTGAGCTGAAAAGGGGCTCTGAGTGGGATGAAGGATGGAGTTTTGGAGCTGGGAGAAGGGGAGGTTTGGGGCTCCAGGCAAAACTCTGCAGAGGGTCGGTAGAGAGACGTTGGGAAAGATGGAGAAAGCTTGGACACTGATGGACGCTGGGGAAAAAGGGCTTGGAAGTAAGCACAGGACACAACAGCTCTGAAGACAGACATGCGGGCAGTGAAGAGGGAAAAAAGTCAAAAATCCCGAGAAACTGGGCAGGAGGAAAAGCAGGTTTCTGTGTGCTCTGGTGGTGCACAGTCCTGAACAATTTTATCCAAATGCTGGGAATGTGCAGTTGGATTAAGTTGCAAGAGCAATGCATGTGTTGTGCATGGATAAAATGAGTAAATGGAGACTTCATAGATACGTGCAAAGTAAAAATACAGAATGTACCTGCTTTCCTCCCATCATCCTTTAGAATTGTTGCTTTAAAGGGTGAAAAGTCAGGTTGGAGTTGAAGTGAGTTTTATGTCACGAAATAATTTTGTCTCGTTATCACAGAAGATTAAGAAACTAATTTACATTGGTTCACATTTGGCACATCATAACCGCAGACAATGTTTTTATAAAATAAAAATAAAAGATTGTGGTCCCTGTCTTCACACCCATTTCTATCATGCTGGTGCTTTAATTCTGTTTGATTTTACTTTCCTGGTTCCTGCTGTACAGTTGTACAGAAAAAAAGAAAATTAAAACATGCTCACTTTCATTTAAATTCTCTCAATTTAATTTTGTTTATCTATTTTTTCTATTAAGTAAACATGGTGTGTGGTGTTTTTACTTTGATAACTACATAGCAGAAGCCTCTTTGACAGGGAATTAATTTAGTTTTCCTGTGGCATATGTCCATAAGCTACAGATGAAAGCTGTTCTTTTAGATGTGACTCCAGCTAGTGAGGTATTAATGAATGTTTAAAGCTATTTGATATCAGTGTGACAATTTTGTGTCTGGAAGGGTAAAGTGTGGGTATGATCTATTAGCTTGTGCATATTTTTCCTGTGATTATTTCACCTTACATTAAATATAAGAAAACAAACTTTAGCACTTAATTTCATACATTTAATTTCATGAACTCAAAAAATACTGTCAGTTTATGGCAACCCTTCAAGAGAAGGATATGGGATCCACATGATTTAAACACTCATTTCTTTTTCTTGGGGTTTTTTTTTGTGTTTTTCTCTTCTTTTGCTTCTCCCAGCTGCCAAAATAAACTCCTTTTGAGATAGACCTAAGTCAACAGAGTTGGTGTGTCTCTAATGAAGCATTCCTCTTGAGGCCCCCACTTGGGTTTTATCTTTTTGTCATAGTTCTTTTTAATCTCCCTTTCCAAGTTTAATGCTTGGGTCTCCTTAAGAATTTCTGCTGCAGATTCAAAGTAAACAAGGTCCATTGCAGTAATCATATGATTTTTATTCCCCCATACTCTGTTTTTTTTTTTAGTAAAAAGGCAATTCATATCACAATTTTTTCTGTAATATACTTTAAAAATATCAAGTTGTTGAAAAAGTTGGCTGAAATTCAAGGAAGCTAGTAGCCTTCAAATGTAGAAGCTTAACTCTTCTTTATTATTGTTTTCCAGTTAAATTTCTCAAATTGTGCTGCTTTTTTTAGCATTCTTGAGTAGCTTCTCTACAGACAGAATAGATACTGACTTCCAGCTCCAGAACAATCTGTGTGGCACCATCTTTAAGTAGCTTGTTCCCAACTGAATTTTAAATGGCAATTTCCAGTAAATGTTAGCTGGTTTTATGTATTTTATTTACAATCACAAAATCATTTTTCCTGTAAAATGTTTTGAATACACAACCCTTTGAGTTCGTGGAGAATCTCAGTCTCTAAATACACCAAATATACCTTGAATTAGAAACATTCCTTGGAATCTTGGTCTCCTGTGGATGTTGCTGTTCTGCCAGTTTAGTGTCACTGATACTAAATATTAGTGCATGAGAGAGATAAAATGGCAATATCTGAAGCTATTGAAAGTTTTCATATTCTTAATATTATTCTTAATATTTTAATGTTCTTATTATTCTGGTGGCAGTCATCCAGTAGAGTTTTCCTCTAAGTACCATCTCATATCAGCATCCATTTTTTTTCCCATGTACATCAAAGACAAAGTTTATGTAACAACACCGAAAGCTAGACTTTGTTTCAATAGTCTGTTTTAATAAAATGCTGTTGTGTACAGCACCAATTTAAAATTGAATTTAAATGAGATTAAAAAAAAAAAGAGAAAGGAACCTTGGGAAATGTAAAGAAGGCAAAATAGACGCATTATAGTTTGGTGATGTAAAATTATTTAGAAAATATGCTTAAAAAAGTGGCCCTAATTTTATGTAAGGTCCATACCTGTAATGATTCTCTTTGTTTCTCATTTTCAAGAGTTGTCTTGAAACTTGTCTGTGATCTGGATATTATTATTTCAGCGTTGCATAAACAGTCACCCTAGGGCAGTCCAGAATGCATAAATTTGCTGTTGCTGTCATCAAAAGTCTGGAACCAGGGTACAAGAGCAGTTTCAGGGTAAATAATGCGCTTTATTGGTCTTGAAGGGACCATTTTGTAATGTCTGTAGTGTTGGCTCTGCAGTGTGAAACACCATATACCGGGCAAATTCAGCCTGGCAGGTTTAATCAAAACAGCGAATGCTACTGAAATGTTAGGAATCACAAATGTAGAATTTGTGTGTATATATCTATCCATCTTTCTTTCTGAGAGTAAGGGGAATGGAGTGGGAATAGGCCCAGGTGTTTCATGTCCTGTGTCTGAGTTAAGAGATGTTACTGTACACTGGACACCCAGTGGCTTGAGTAAATCTCTAAGTGCAAAGAATTGGAATATAAAAGATTGACAACTGCCTGCTGCAAATCTTTAAATTAAATTTTCATAAGTATTCATGTAAATATGCGTGTGTCTATCTAGTCATCAAGTTCTCACGATGTAATTCCTGAACATACAGATTTTTTTCTCCTCTTTTGTGCAAACCTTATCGCTGGCTGTATTGCAGACATAGTGGCTTCGATTCTGTGACTTTTAAGAGAGTGGCTTTAGTTGCTTAGAACAAAAGGAAAACTATGGCTTTACTGCTCCTTATAAATGAGAAAGGACAAACTCTTAGCAAGAAATCTTGGAGGAGAGAGCAGTGCTTGAAAGTGGCTGTGAGAGGATGCCCAGAGCTGTGTCTTATCTTTAGCTCTGGACAGTTGCATCCCAAGCTGATAAGGCAGAGATGATGCAGCAGCCCTCTCTAAGGCTCCTGACCATACTAATTACTGCTCACTTTCCAGCTTGAAACCAGAATTATCTCACTGATTAATATGGTGGTGGTAGAGAGGAGAACTGCTGGAGTGTGGTCATGGATGTGCTTTATCTCAAGCAGCACTTTGTTGGCTTCTTGGATCCTGTGGATGGTGTGTTTGAATATTAACGTGCAGCAGGTCGTAGCTTGGAGCTCGGCATGAACACCCAGCGCCTCCCTCAGCATGTTCTACTCAGTGAGTGGAGGGAAAGAGAATATTGGCATAAAAAAGGAGGAAGAAGGGCTGCACAGACTTGGAGGCTAAAGGGGAAAGGAAAAAAAACATCAAAACCTGTCCCAAATGTTCCCTTTCTTCTTCAGCGATAAGCAATTTCTTCTCTTGCAGCCCATGAGCCTTTTCAGACAGCTGTTGGCTGTTTCCCCATATCAAAAACAAGCTAGAAAGTGTTCAATATTTCAGATAATTTCTATGAAAGAGGACAAGGGGAAAACAGCTATTTGGCGTGTATGCTAAGCTATGAAGATAGCAGAATCCAGACAATTCAGGGGATTTCTAGGAATAGCACGTGTTGGGAAAACAAAGATACAGCAAGTTTCTGAAGGTATTTTGAGGGGAAGGGGGAGTATTTCTTTAAAGGTATTTCTTTGCAGAGCACCCTAGGCAAATAAAGTACTGAGATTTGCCTTCAATCTCAGTGAAATTTAAGATAAACTTAATTTAATTCCACTTTTGTGGTGGGTTAAGAGCATGTAGGTAGTTAATGGCCAAATAATTACTTGATAATTGTAGGATACTGAATGTGAAACTTGGCTGCCTTCCTTTTTGACTTTTACTCATTATCTTAATCCGTTTGACACTTACCTGGAATACTTTATTTACCTGAGGGACACTATGAAAACCTTCTGAAATGCTATTTTTTTTTTAATATTTAGTGAAGTACAGCCAAGTATGAATATATAGTCAATAATTGTAGGAAATTATTTCGTTTGACATGTAGAAACAAGTGTCAGAAGTATTTTCGTTTTGGGTTTATTATCAGTTATTTCTCTTAATACATTACATGAACTTGGGAAGTAAAAACAAGGTGCAAGTTGGGAAATTATATACAAATTTGCTTTGGACAGTCAGTTTAAACATCATTGGGGAACATTTAGAAAGATAATTTTAAAAAAGTAATGTCATAACCAATTAACTGATCTAGATAAGGGTTGGAAGTAGATGACCTTAAAGGTCCTTTCTGTCCCAAACCATTCTATGAGTCCATATTTCTGTTGGAAATACATCAAATTATATTTACATTTCACATATGGGAAACCAAAGAATATGGAAGGTGGATGTTTGCTCTGAGTTTCCATGTTTGAGGTGCCTTGGGAAGCACCTTACAGCTCCCTGGCTGCCTGTAAAATTTCCAGTACACAGATTTTGTGGTGATGTAACTCAATGAGAATGATCACAGCTTTCTGAAGAGCAAGGACTGGCACTTCATGTACTCACAGAGTTCTGTGAGCTACAAAGTAAATTCTGGTTATTAGTCGTAACATCTTTTAAGGATTACAACACATTATTCTTTAATGAAACAGAAAGGTGGCTAAGCTCTCAAGAATGCAGCTCTGGGATCCTAAAAATGTGGAGTCCATAATTATTTCAAAGTTTGCAGCTTGGACAAAATCAGCTTGTTTGATCCTGGCACTGGAGTTTCAGGCAGCCTGCTGAAATCCAGGTGTTAATTGAGTTACCCAGTTGTGGGATCTGATGAGGCTGACAGCTGGTCTGAAAGCCTCATAGAGTTTGACTTAAAAACAGTCAAAATTTACTCGTGAGAAAGTGCAGTCACAGTGAAAGCCACTGTAGAAGGCCAGAAGATAATAAAAGAAGATATTCTAGACACAAGGAGATGATGTTCTTGTTATGGAACATCAAGAGTGTACAAGAAGAAACTTGCATATACTATGTAACTAATTGCTTGTATAGCTAATTATATTGCTGTTTGAATGGTCATTGTTTTGAAGACATCTCTGTCATTGTTTGCTACACAGCCAATCATAATGAACTACGGTAGTTGTGAAAAAGTATAAGAGTAGTAGCAGAACATAATAATGAGCTTTTGCTTCTTATGTTTTTGGATCTCAATAAGTGTGTCGCATGTTCTGTCTCTACTGCGACACCCGGTGATGTAACTCCTCTTTGGTATATACTTATTGTAAGCTGAATATTTCCTGATGATAAAGGTGAATTCTCCAGCCATCTCTCCCAGATAAACAGAGCTGCTTGCTTCATTCCGCGCCTATTGCTTACGGAGTTTTTGTTTGTTTAAAAAGATGTTTCAAACAGCGACGGCGAGGTGGGAGTGAATTTGTGTAGGTAGTTTTGGGGCTGGGGGTTGCTGTTTTCCTGAAGTCCTTCGGGCCTTGCACAGCTGGATGCCACGTGAGAGGCTGGAAGCACAGAGCGGTTGGGATGTGCGGCTCTTTGTCCGGGCTGGCGCGGCCGAGCCGGGAGAGCGCGGCAGGTCGAGTTACCGGCCGAGGGCTCTCCTGGGGATCCATCTACTCTATTTCTGTTTATGTAATGAAATCAGGGAGCAGGGGTCTGCTGCAGCGCTCTGCTGGGGGATTCCAGCGGGGTTGTCTTTGAGGGGAAAGGCTGAATTCAATAAACCCGCGCTCCTGCGCGGGCAGCGCTGCCCAGCTCTAATGGGTCGCTGGTGATCCTTTGGGGCTGCTTTGTTTGTGTAGCCAGAGCACTTCTTTTTAGGCAGCTGGCTGGAAATGGAGGTGGAGGCAGTCTTAATTCACTTTTAATAAAAGATCAATGGCTTTATTGTGAAAAAATAGAATACAGATGTAAACTGTACCTGATAAAAGAATTAAATGTGAGTTTAACCTTCCTATTTTGTTTTTTCAATGCTACTGGTGCTTGACCTTCATTTTTGAGACTGTTGTCTTTCTTGGTAGTTTTACATCTTAAGTTTTACTTAGACTACAAAAACAAACTCTGCTGGTGTTTTTCATCTCAAGTGCTTACCAAATCCCTCAGATTTTGCAAAATATTTAAAACGTAATCTCCAGACTAAAGTCTCATTAAAACCTTTGCCCTTCCTGTGGAACAAAAGTTCAGAGAAGTTCTGGCTGATTGTAATTTGAAAACTGTAAAACAAAAACCATCATGGTGTGAAGCATTAATTTAGGCTTGGCAGTCTCTCTGTAAAATGTATTTTCAGAAGCTTCCAATTAAAATGCAGTGTGTCTAATTGTATAAGGGAAAGCACCTTGAAGGCTCTCTCTTTTATATTATATAGGAGGAAAAATGCCCCAAACATTAGTGACAATAAAACATCTTGCAGGTATTTTTTGTTAAAAAACAGTCACAAACAGTCAAAAACAGTTGCAATGAGTTGACTTGGTAGAAGGAACCATGTGCTCAGGAGTTTCTCAGCCATAATAATTTTCAGTATTGCTTTTTAGTCTAGCCATTTGATAGATTAGTCAGATATTTATCTTTTTGTATGTTTATCTAATCTTTTTGTGTCTTTAATTGACTTTGTATCTTTAATCTAATTTGTACCTTTATTACACGTTGGGCCGTTATGCTCCTTGGACAATGCAATTTAAACGGTTTCCCCCTGTGGCTCTTTCCCCTGTTTCAAAGAAGAAATAGCAAAACTGGAAAAAGGACAGGTTAACCAGGATGGTTAAAGGTATGGAATACCTTACCTCATAGTGCAGTAAAGAATTTAATTCCCTTCAGTCTGATGGAGGTATCACGGAATAGTCTGCTTTGGAAAGGACCTTAGAGATCACCCAGTCCCACCTCCTGCTATGGGCAGGAACACCTTCCACTAGACCAGGGGTTTTTTTTTTATTTCCAAAAATATTTCAAAAAAGCACATTTTGTGTCTTGGCTATTTGTTGGCAAAATGCAGATTCATAGAGAGAAATATGTGCAGTTGTTTTATATTGACAGAGTTAATTTCATCAGCAGGTGGTATTGGGTTTGAGAAGCTGAAACCTGAGACAAGTGCTTAGGGATGGTCTGTAAGATGATAGTTTTTGTTGAAAGTCTTGTAGTTAAATATTCCCAAGATGGTCTGGACAACTTAAACAATTCTACTGTGCAAGAGCTTGTGTATAATGAGATAAAAGAAAGCAAAATGTTTTCAGTTGTGAACTTTTACCATAGACAGAGTCACTTCTGAAATGAATGCTGATTTAATCTGAAGCCAAAGAGAAATTATTTTCAAAATCAGTTTTGCAAATCTGATTAAGTTCTACTGTGATAAATCCCTCTGCAGCACTTCCCTTTAGGAGATTTCCCTTCTGTTTCAGATTTATGTTGGGTGTATACTGCAAATCAATATCAAGAATAAGAAGGAATATAAATAGTATGCTCAGAAGCAATTTATTTAGATGAGGTAATCATTTTAGAATGAGTAATGAAATTTGAACATTTTTCTTGAAGTACAGATGCTCATGTACATGAGGCAGAATCTGTGTGGGTTCTCAGGTTTAGGTGTTTCTACAGTCCGGGAATAAAGGGAGACAGGAAAAAGGTAGGAGGTAGATTCACAGTGGTTTATTTTCAAATAAATAAATACGAGGTTTTAAATATTCTGAAGAAAGTAAGTAAATTGAGAGTAAGTGCTTATGGGGAGGGGGAGGCAAAAGCCCTTAGAAATCATTTAATTGGATTTAACAAAGTCCTGTGGGTTCCCTTTTTAATTCTGTCAGTATGGACACAGTGCGAACACTGTTCCTTGGAAGCTCACCTGGGTACGTCCTGCGTTCCCCCTTCCCCTGTGGAATGAGTCATGGGAGGTGGGTTTGACCAGCAGGGTAAATAAAACACCTCTGCAGGAGAACTGTCTCACTTCTGCTGTGTTTGGAAGCACTTCGAGGAAGGGAGGATATCAAAGAGAATCAAGGGCTTCTTTCATTTTTGCCTCTCATTCCACTGAGTGTCCTGGGTCAGTGATGTCTCATCCCCGCAGCCTCCTGTGCCTTCAGGGAAGTTTATTAACAAGTTTCTAAATTTTGGGGTAAGAAAACCTCTAAAGGAAGTCACCTCAGAACTATTTTTTCCCTTTCCTCTCCAAATTACGGTATTTTGATGCCCGAAATAAATACTGAATCTACAGTGATGGGTTGGATAATCAATTTTTCCCATTACTGTGGTGCTCAGTGCTAAAGAAGGGTTTTTTAAATTATAACCAAGCCAGTAATACTGCAATGCAGTTAATTTTATACATCCCATTTTATGACAGACTGTAATGTTACAGAAGTAAGTGGGAAATTTAGAATAGGGCTGCCATAGTGATTTTCATGTGTGGGATTCACAAATGTGATAAATTTCAAGATGTGGGAGCAGGATCTTCTAGGGAAACTGAGTGCCTGGGCTGTCGTTACGTACAGCCATGAGTTAAACTCCTGCTGCTAGGAAAGATTAATTTGCCACTTGTATTTTCTGTGCTTAAGCAACAGCTCTGAAAGACGGTTCCTTGGCTATTTCTGCCTTCTTGGCCAGTTGAGAAAATGTCTTTAAATCAACAAGTAATTATGTTCTAATTTTTTTTTTTAAATGTGACTGAAAAGGCATATTTTTCCCCAAGTCCTTAAACCGTTTCATCTGAGTAATGATGATTAAAAGTTCTTTAAGCACTACCTTCACATAGCTTTCAACTGTTTCTGTTTAGAGAGCATAACATTTCAAAGTGGTTTATTTAAAAATGTCACTTCCATTCTCTGGCTTTAGAGGATTTTCTAGGGCCTTGAGGTTTAAGTTTCTGAATGGAATTGGAAGAATATTGTTTTAATTTAATATAAAAATTTGCCTTTAATTTAAAAAAAAGGCAACAAAACCAACTGTGGTAGTTACAAGTCAATCCTGGATATTCTTCAAATGAGAAAACCAGTCATACAGACCTTTTCAGAAATGTACCTCAGGTATTTGATAAGGCTCAGCATGAAGCTTGGTTATTTTTATCTTTTTTACATGGACACTGATGACTTTTTATCAGAGATAATTCTTGTATTTCCTACTAAACAATTTATAGTTGGTGGGAAATACATTAAAAAGTTATTTTTTCTGTAAATATCATGAGGAGTTGAACAGTAAGAGCATAAAAAGATTTGGGAATTCCTGGTGGTTCTGATTCTCCAAAACTGGGTCTTACTGCATAAGGGTGTTCCTAAAGGAATGTCTTCACCTCCAGGCTGCAGTGACAGTAAATTCATATTGTCCCTTCCCAAAACTTGCTCAGCTTCATGTAAGGCTTCTTTGCCTTTTTTCAGAGCAGATACTGAGCAGTAAAACAACTTCATCTCAAGATGATAATCTCAATTATCCGTTTAATGTAATTGATGTGAAGTACTCTTAATGGCATCAACTGCAGTGTGACTTCTGATAACGCTCAGTCTTTTAATTTTTAATTTGTAGCCTTAAACTTTTTCATTGTCTTTACTGTATGGCTGTTTTTCAAGCTGAGATGTGTAATGAATTTGCAAGTTAAAAATGAATTTGCTATTGCCACCATATGGCTCTGGATGTTGAGAGTGTATGGATAGCATGAGTAATGGCTCAAAGGTAGAATTTTGACTTAAGTTATAGGCCGCTGAGTAATCTTATTTTAAATCAAATGAAGATCTGATTAGGGGAGGTTATTACTGCTGAGGTGGTGTTTTTCTGTGTAGCTGGAGGGAAAATAATTAAGGCTGTTTAGTTTCTGGGAATGTCTGCAAAGAATATCTTCTTAATAAATCAACCAAAAAAGGTAGAATTTCACTAATCATTACCTGTAAGCTAATCCAGGAAAAACTCCATGAATTAAAGTGTTACTATTTAAGTAGCAATGAACAAAATGCTCCATCACTAATGTAATAAAAATAGCGTCCTGCTTACTGTTCAGTGGGGTTTTTTCTATTTGATTTTTTTTTTTTTTGGTCTCCATTATTTGCTAGAATTGCCAACACTTGCAATGAGCTGCTTTTGGAGGTGCTGAGTTTTTTAGTGTTGGCCCCAACACAGCAGAACTCCAGAGGATCACTTAAATACAGAGTTCCAGCAAGCAAAGCCAAAACTTCCCTAGTTCATCTTGGATATCGTGGAAGTGTGTTGTGTTAATTTTACATTTTCATCTCGTGCCAAGGTTGAGTTTGTGCTCCTGAGATGGTGCTGAAATGACTAAAGCCTGTGATTTCACTCATTTGGTGTAGATTAGATTAAAAACTACTCCTTGCTCTTCGGAAAATCAAGTTGTAGCCAGAGTGTTCTTGTGCAACTGATATGACTGCTCGTTTTTTGTTATTTTTTTCCCCTCTTTTCCCCTTTGCAGGGTCAGTACCGGCCCTCTGACCTGCTGTGTCCAGAGACCTACGTGTGGACACCCATCGAGCAATGCCTGCCCCTGCTCGAGCACTCCAAATACTCCCGCTTCAACCAGGATGGAAAAGCAGGTGAGGCTGCAAGGAATGACACGGCTGTAATTTGTCTGCCTTTTTATAACTGCTGCTTTTATGTCTGCTGCTGGAGCAGTACGGAAATCTTACCTGCAAAGGATGAAAAGTGTACAGTTCACAACTCCTGCAGCAAACGTTAGCAAATACAGAATTTTATCTTTTAAGCAATGCATGTTTTAAGTACATTCTGTCCTGTAAGTAGTTCAGAATTAGCACATACTGCTGCCTTTCAGATTATTTTCAAATTATATTTGCTATTCTGGGCATGAGCAAAAGCAATTAAATAATTGTTCCTCACACTCCAGTCAGATGAATGCATAAGGGAATTAAATTGGAATCAATACAGGAAAGTGGAAGGACTGGAGAAGCTTAAAGGCATCAGGTGCTTTTGTTAAGAAACAAAGTGGCAGATTTAGTTTAACAATCAGTTAAACATTCACTTTAACAGTCAGTGAATGTGAAGAACTCAATAAACAGCAAAAGCACCTTAAACATCTTGAAGTGATGTGACATAGTTTTACACATTCACATTGTGTAAAATAGGTACTTAGTGATTTACCAGCATTGACTGGTTGAAAATATTTCTGACCAGAGCACAATACAGTAATGCTACTGTAAAACAAGGCAATTAAATGGGAAAAAATACATGAATTTGCTTTAGTTACTGACTGTGGGCCAATGGCAGGCCCCAAGGGAACTGTGTTAGAGGGTGCTTGGGGTGAAAGGGAATAACTTATCTTTTGTTATTAATTGTAACTTGTTGAATGTCCTCTTCTTGAAATTTTCTTTGTCCTGTGAGTAACAATGGAGTGTGGCTGTGATATTATTTGAGAGATGTGTGGTATTATTCAGCTCAAGAGCATGTAACACTGTGGTCTGTTTCTAGACACCAAAACACAGATTTTTCTGAGTCTCAGTAGTCCTCAGCAGCTGCTTCTTTCTTTTCATATTTTTTCTTTTTACCCTTTTTACTTTTTGCTTTTTTTTTTTCTTTTTGATCCTTTTACTTTTTACTGTAGTTTAGTAGGATTCTCTAGGCAGTTAACTGTTTGAAGGGCAGGATGTAGATAAATTAAAGGAATTGGAAAAGATTGCTTAAGCAGGACCATGAAGTTCTGGAAATGCTGTTGAGTTCCTTGCTTTTCCTCACCCTGTGCCTGTTGGTTGCTAAACAGGAACACTAATAATAATAATTGTAAGAACTACAATAGCAAGGTTCAAATAAATACATCATTGTTGCATTGGTGAGGGGAAATTGGAAAAAAGTTACAAAAGTAGGAGGAAGAAGGGAATGATTCTGGAGGCCAGTGGTGTTTGGGACAGTCTTGGTATTCAGGAAGGAGAGAGTGCTGAGCTGGTGCCTGTGAAGGTGTTAACCCCATGCAAGCAGAGGGGCAGCATCTTGTGGATGGTGTGAAATCCCTGTGGCATAGCAGGCGTTTGGAAGCCACGGGAAACAAAGCTTTGCGTCGTTATCAGCACAGAATATCTCGCTCCAGACACTGCCGGAGCTGGGACTTACGTCCTGTGGTTTAAGGAAATTAAAACATAGCTGCACGTTGAGATGCTCCGGGCGGGCTGGGAGCTCGTAGGCGTTGGGGGTTTGAGTTGCTGCTCGGAGGAAGCCATTTCTCACCAGTGAAATCAGTTCCCTTCCTCATTCTTCACCCTCTCCAACAGTCACTAATACGAGTTTAATGAAGTTACAGTGAATTTTAAAAAGCAATACAAATGATTGTGTGCTTTATTCCTCTTGAATCAGCTTTCTGTAGCGCTGTCCATAATTATGTTGGTTAAGTAGGGCGTGATTTATCGGGAGTGGGACTTCCAACATTGAAACCACGGGCAATAACCAGATCCAGTAAACAACTGGGAGAAACGGTGTGACTTTCATTGCTGCCTGGGGCAGTGAAGCAGTCACTGGCAATGGTCATCTTCTAATACTGTCTGTAATGGCAGAAATTTCTGAAATATTGCCTTATACTAATTTGTTCGTAAATAGTATGAAACATAATTCATGGGTTCATAATTTTCCTGAATTTTTGAATGTGTTTTCCCTCCTTTTAAAAAAAATTCTAAAAATTTACCTTATAAGTTTACCAATTGCAGGTTCAGGAGAGTGTTCTGTGCTTTGACCTTTCAAGCCTCTGTAATATGAAAAGGATTTTTGAGTCTTCATACACATTACTTTGCAGAGCTCCTTCCTACACCAGATTTATTTTCACTTTTCTGGGATAAAAAGAAAAAGATGCTCATAAATATTTTTTTTTTTTAAGTATTAGAAAATATTAATTTATATAACTCATGCCTGGGAACAGATTCATCATTTTTGTTGTCTGTTAGCTTTGAAAAATTTAGAAGGTCTGGCATCATCTTATAAATGAGAGAGATTTATGAAGATTCTGATATTTGTGACCAGTGGCCAGGTATTTATGTAGAACTAAGTAAGTAGTTACTGAGGTGGTGCACTAACAGAGGGTTTGGATACTGATGCAATCTGGAAATTGAGATGGTGCTGAATGTCATTTAACAGGCCATTAGCTGTAAGTACAGATGGAGATATGCTAAAGAAAGAAGAGGTTAATTAAAAGGTTGCTCTTCACTCAGTGACTTTGATAACACATCAAACTGATGAGCAGAAGTCAGTCACATGATAGCAGTTGCTAAAATATTCCTGGGCATGGTCTGCCTGCCACACTCATTGACTTGCTCCCCCCAAAACTGCTCCTCAGGGTTTTACTTCATTGTTACTTTACCCATGAAAGAAAAGTGGTATGGAAAGAACTGTGAATCCTTTACTTGGTATCCTGGCAATGTTTTTGTCCTTCCACTTTCCATTTTCTAGACTAACTCAGTGTCATGTCTTCTCTCTTTCTAACATCCGTTGAGATTTTCAGTTTGTTGCTCCTGGGAGAAGTCTGTGAAAAATGTCTTCATGAAGTAAAAAATCTACTTTTGAGATGGTAATTAAATTAGTGAGAAACTTCGAATCTTTTTTCCCATCAGTGCCGGGCTGTCAAGACCTTTAAAAAGCAACTTCAGGTGAGGGCAGATACAATCCCAGTCTGAGCGTGGTGGCATCAAAGCCTTCATAGTTACATGACTGTGTCACATAACGCGGTGTGCACTTGGGGCCAGCCAGGGTGACCATGGGGCTGTTACCCAGCTGAAAAACTCTATCCCAATTTCTAGGCATGGCCCTCAGCAATCCCAGTGATGGAAGCTGCTTCCCACCTTCCTGTGTCTGCAGAAGCTGTGTGAGCAGAGCTTTGAGAGCTGCACTTCAAAAGGACTTCAGTGCTTTTTCTGTCTTAACCATTTTGTTTGCTGAAGTTGATAAATTGGCTAAGTTAATACACATCTGTTCGACTTCCTGCAGATCTAATAATAGAGTGAAATCAAAATGGCATTGAATGGAATACATTAATTAAAATGAAAGTATTTTCTTCAGCGTTGAAAAATTGCACATAACAAAGGCATAGCACAGGCTCCTCTGCCTTTGCTTTGTGTGTTCTTAGAGACAAGACATTCTTTGCTCCAGAGGGTATGGTTAACACAAACCATGATGGATGCAGAAGGGTGGGATAGAGAGAGAGAGAGAGGCACTTCTGGGTTTCCTGGTCAATTATAGGAGTAGACTAAATTATAGTCTATTAATAGACTAAATAGTATTAAACTAAACTGACCTTTTTGTAAACATCACAGTGAAGGAGAGTTTCAAAGAGAGGGATCTGAGGAAGTATCTTAGTTGTCTTTCAGAGTTTATGGAGAAATCTTTTGCAGCATGAGAGTTGTAGAAGAAATTAGGAATATGGAGACACAAAGCAGTTTCCTTCAAAACAAATAAATTTGGGACAAGATCCTATAGAGGTAGAACTTAGATTGCTGCCTGCAGGTGCTAGGAATGAACATGGAGTGACACTGTGGGAAGCTTTAGAAGTGAGGATCTCTGATGTGATCAGGGTTTGAGTAGCTGGCAGAGACATGGATGCAAGACCGGGGAAGAATTTTGCAGTAGTTCCTAGAGGTAGAACAATGAGAAGAAGCGAAGCAGGGTCCTCCACTGAGAATGGGAGCCGAGTAACGCCAAACACCGATACAGTTAGATAGTGTGCTCGTTTATTGTTCAAATCAAGCAGGATTATGTAGCATTTCCAACTAGTCATCCATTGTCCATGCACTGTAACTAACTCTAGGATTGGATACTTAGGTAAAATCAAGCCCGTCTACTGTCTACTAATTGGATAACAATCAGCAAACAAGTGTCCTCCCTCCTCCCAGCTCGCGGTTATCGCATCCCGTTAAACCTCCCTTTTTTCTCATGGACACCTCAAGGACCCTCTCAGCACTAAGTCATGTTAATCTCACAGCACTCAGGGCAAGCAGGCCCTGCTAAGTCTGGCTTGTTCACTGCATTCAGATACAGACCATGTCCATTCTACTCCAAGAATTCTTCTACAAAGAAGGGTTTGACAAAAGCAAGCTGCAGAAACACGTGATGGTAGGATTCAAACTCGAGCATCTTGGTAGGTATTTGTAGAGGTGAATAAGAGGCTGTTATTTGGATACACCGTCTAAAGAGATTACAAAGCCAAATGATTCAGCAACCACCTTCCACTCCTTGCTGCAGACCAGACTTTGCATCTGCCACCTCCACACAGCAGTAAAAGCCTCTTCCTTGTTCCAGCAGAGTGGAAGTCCTTAGAGGAGCTCTGGCTTTGGACTGTTTCCAGCTGGTGTGAGCCAAAGTGACGATAGGCAGTGGAATCCAGAGGAGATGATCTGTCTGTTCTGTGCTTCCCAGTGATCAGGCTGCGGCCACCCAGGAACTGGGCACCGCTGTGGCTGCACAAAGGACAGATGCTGAAATCCAAAAAGCCTTTGAAATTGCCTCGTGTTCACGTGCAAGCCTTAACCGTCAGAATAAAACAAAACCTAAACCCAAACCAACACTAAAATCAGTGCCTGAGCTCCCCTTCTCAGGAGAATGTCCTGGAACACCACACAAAGCTATGGAGAGGTCAGAAAATTCTCACTTCACACTCACAAGAATCACTCTGTAAAAAACCTGTTCCATGTAATACCTCATGAGTTCACAGCAGATCACTAGTTTGAGAGTTACTGAACTAAAGAAAATTACTTCAGGTTTCCAGTCTTTCTCTGTAGTAATCTTATAACTTTTATTACATGTTTTTACCAGATTTTTAAAGTTTTAGGATATAAGCTGAAAAAACTGTTTCTTTAGAAATACATCTTTCTAGATGTTTTTATCTATTCTGCTGCTCGTAGTAAGCTAGAGTTGTAAAATGCAAACAACAATCCCAGTATTTAACAACTTCTGAATCCTCTTAGTAGTGATTGCATTATGTATCTTAATGCTTCTTGCAAGAAACTGAGTTTTATTAGTTCTAGTAAATAAATAAAACCAGAAATCTACAGGCGTGAGCAGTTATACAAAACTCTGTTTATTTTAATTACATGTTTTTGTGCATAATGCTTCCACTAGAAAAATAATTTGTCACAACTATTTCAATAACTATAACTTCTAGTGTTGTATTTTTAAAACATTTTATATAAATTTAGTGCACTTTGTTACTAAAGAATATTTCAAACACATTTTACATTTATCGTGTATGTGAACACAAGTATTTAGTTGACTTTTTTTTCCCATCCAGTACAGAGACTGTTTAATTTTACAATATATTTTAAAAATGTAGTATATTAATGTGATACTGGTTTTGTTCCTCCTCCTTATTTGAACAGAAAAGCCACGATCACATCTTTGTGTCCTGGAAGTGAACTGTGGTTGCCATTTGGTCACGTCTCAGAGTTCAGATCCCTGGCAAAGGGCTGTATCCGTGTAGGATGGCTGTAGGCAGAGGGATTTGGGTGTAGGCAGAGGGATTAATGCAAAGGCCAGGATACGTTAATGTTTATAAGGGTGGTGTGATACAGATTAATGTTTACAAGGATAAATGCACTGAACTTCTTGAGATGATGAAAATGTGGTCGCAAAACTATCACAGATGGAAAACATTAAACCAATTGTTTAGACCTCTGCAATCATCTGATTTGGGAGAAATTGCTGCTTTGCTCTAAAACAACCGCTGCTTATAATTTTTTTTTTTTAAGATTGTGTTGTGTACTTCAGAGAGTTGGGAAAGAGTTTAAACAAACTCTGATAGATCACGAACGAAAGTCTTCTAAAGAAGTAACTTTCCACTATTATCACAGCTATAGGAAATAAATTTGAATTCTATAACCAAGAAAAAGACATCCCAGCTCTTTCTAGCAGCTTCTCTAGAACAGACATCTTACAAGTTTCTCTCTGTTTCTAATTAAGTTAATGAACACTCAGAGCCATCAGAATGCATATTTCTAAATCCAGTGTGATCCCTGAGTGTACGAGATGTTTAAACGATGAAGATAATGCCAATAAGGTGTAGCCAGGCACATTTTTCCCTCACTTTTTAGTATGTTTGGATTAAACTGAAATGACTGGCATAGGGGTTTAGCCACATATGCAGTGCTTCTGTAATAAAAAGGAAATGTTATTCTCTTAATTTGTGGGTCATAAGCAACTACCATGGCTTAAATTGGTGTGGGGGGTTAGAAAATGTAAACTTTAATAAATATTTGTGATTTAGAAGTTTGGATTTATTGATATTCTAAATATATCTGCTTTTAACATATATGTAGCAGACTAAACCAGTGCCCCTTGAGCAGCACAATTGTCTGACTTCTGGTGTGGTTCCTGATACTTTTGGCTTGGACTGCAAAATTCTCAAAAATGTGTTAATCCAAGATGACCATCATAGAGATTGTGAAACAAATGGGTGTATTTTGAAATTACTTTTTTTTTTTCCAGAGGACTTTGCTTGAAAAATAAAGATATCTTGGCATACTCCACTTCTCTTTGCATTAAAGAGAGGACTCTTAGATGGGTTTATGCTCAAGATACTCTTGCACCTTTTGAATGTTGTGATATTTGATTTTCTAGCAGAATAATTCTGGGTTTTTTTTTCCTTTTTGGTGAAGATTCAGGGGAATGTGGGGAAGGGCAAGGACTGCCAAGTCCTGTAGGAATCATTTTCCATATGCAGAAGGTGTTAGGAGCACAAGAGCAGGAATTAAAAGTTCAATAATGTGGGACGAGTAGAGCGATCGTGCAGATTTATTTCATGCTGAGGACAATGAGTGTGTGGGACTGGTTTCCAAATGTGATAAAAGTTAACAGCTGTAATTAGGCCCAGGCACAGAGCAGCCATGGAAGGGACACCACAGGCATGTGCTGAGCCACACTCCAACATCCACCAGCGAAACCTGTGCCAGGGTCAGACCTTCTGGAATGATCCTTGTTCACTCCCTGCTCGGGTGACATCATCCCAGCTCCTCACGTGGAACGTAATTGATTCCATGTTTCAATTAATTTAGCCAGCAAATTGATTGCTGTAATCTGATTTATTTAGCTGATAAGCTACTGCCAATTGCTTAAATTTTTCCCATTTCATGGAAACGTTTGCATTTGTAATTCTCAGCTTGACTCTCATCTCTGTTTTTTTTCCTCCTCACGACGTAGTCTTATTGAGGACTTTGCTCGTCTTTCTGAAAGATCCTCTTGCTGCTTTCTGCCACATTCACTTCTGTGCAGTTCAAATATTTTAATAAATAGTATTTCACTCTTTTGCTCCTTCAGATTTTTTCTTTTGGAATTTTTTTCCATGGAATGGTCTGGGTTGGAAGGGACTTCAAAGCCCATCCAGTTCCATCCCTGCCGTGGGCAGGGACACCTTCCACTGTCCCAGGCTGCTCCAAGCCCCATCCAACCTGGCCTTGGCACCGCCAGGGACCCAGGGGCAGCCCCAGCTTCTCTGGGCACCCTGTGCCAGAGCCTCCCCACCCTCACAGGGAAGAATTCTATCCCAATATCCCATCTACATCCAACCCTCCTGCAGCTTTAAGCCATTTTCCTGGGTACTACTAGGTTTTTTTGCACTGCATTCCTAAAAAGCAAGTCCTTGGAGAGCTATCAGTATCAGTCCTTGACAGGACAAGAGGATACAGCACCAAGGTGAGCCAAGGGAGGTTCAGGTTGGATATTAGGAGAAGTTTCCTCATTGAAAGGGTTGTCCAGCACTGGAACAGCTGCCCGGGGCAGTGTTGGAGTCCTTGTCCCTGGAGGGATTTAAAAGCTGTGTGGATGTGGCACTTGGGGACATGGATTAGTGGGTTTGCCAATGCTGGGTTAGTGGATGACCTTGATGCTCTTAGAGGGCTTTTCCAACCTGAATGATTCTGTCATTCTATGATTTAAATCTTGCCCTTCAGTAGACATTTTCCAGTCACCTTTTTTCAGGATAATATATTGAGATAGGATAGCATAAATGTATTCTATGAGAGCTCCTCAAATGAAGTGGGAATTTTGTACATATTGCTTTACGTGCATCTCCTTCAGATGCGTCCAGTTCGATTTTAGTGCTGGGTGGTGTGGTCAGGGTTCATTTCCAGGTAAGGCAGAAGCCGTGAATTACAGCTGAGCCCCCGAGCTGCTGTGCATTGCTGCATTGACAGGAAATGTTTTCCACTGGCCCCTGCTCGTGTTTGCTCCGGGAATAACGGGAGTCCCAGCACAATGAGTTATTGTTTCCGCGGCGGCGGGGCGAGCGCGTTCTGCCGCGCCATCCGGCTGCCGCGGCTCGGCGTGGAGCCGCGCACCGTGAACCGCTTCTGGGAGTCCGGGCACAAAACCTGAAAGTTCGGGTTGGAAGATGCCTTCAGGATTTCCCCTCCTTGCAACTTCCTGTCTTTGCCCATTCGAGGGATTCCCATACCTGTAAAACTGTCATTCCCCTGTTTTAAGGATCACCGATAATGTTTTGCTAAAGGTGCATTTTTCCACTTACAAACATGTTCTCTTTGAACAGTGGTTTCAAAAGTTCCTTTTTCTGGTTAGAGTAACTGCAAAGATTTGGCTGATTGAGAATATCCTGAGCATTTTACTGTACTTCCTCTGTGACTTGCACTTTCTGGTTTTAATTAAGAATTCTTTTCATTGAATTTTTGTGTGTTGTTGTTTATGCTTCGTTTTAACTGTACTCTTATTTTGGTTTGAGTTAGTATTTTTGTACCCCAAGGCATGGGGGTCTTTAATATTCCTTAATGTATGAGTCTAGTTTGAAAAAAGCAATATGAGAAAAAGCACATTTCAATTCCCTGTTTTATATAAATATGGCTATTAATGGGTATTGCTGATTGTCCCTTTTGGTTTTGAGGATGACATCCTATACTTTACTGGTGAGCAAAAGAAATTATCCTTTAAATTGAGGAAGAAATGAGCTTAAATTCAAAGGTCAGAAAGATTTGGCTTCTGACTGCAGTGGAATAATTTTGGATTTCCAGTAATTAATATCTCCTATGTTTCAGTCATAAAATTTGAAAAGTTAATGTGTTTCTTCCTTTTGCAGTTTCTTTGTTTTAAAATCATTGATCATTAACTGTGACAAGGTCATGTAAACCAGATGTAGCTTTTCTTTAAAAAAAAATTCAACAAGGCTGTAGTGTTTCTCAGTAAATTAACATCACCATAGTGTAACCAGCAAGGGATGGTGCTTCTTTTCATCATTTTTACACCTAGTTTGAAAGCTTGAGTATCATGAAACCTTTAAGCTCCCTGTAAATTGAATTTTTAATTTTCTTTTTCTTTGATTATAAAAATGGGAACATTCTGTTCATCTTTAAAAACTATGCAAGTCCTAACTGCTTCAAAATTGAAAATTAAAAACCACAAGCAACATGAAACAAAATCAAAAACCCAGCACATCCACAGGCTGGAAATGCAGCAGTTGTCAAGTGTTTCTCTTCATACTTTTTGTTCTGTGGATTTAATTCTTAGAGGTCAAAATAATTCTTTTGAGATTCCATTTTTAAGCAAAATGGAAATTTAATTTATAATGTGAGTTTCCTTCAATGTCTGCTTTCAAAGTGAATCACAGGTTTCAGTTAATGATGCAGGTTTAAATATTTTAATTTTTGAATTAGGATTGGTTCTTGGCCTTTTCCTTTCCTTCTTTCACTATTTTATCCTGCTGTGGTGGGGGAATAAAATCCAGGTTCTCTGTGTAGTATGGATGCAGAATTACACAGTGATGATGGCTAAATACTTTCATTATTCCAGGGAGTTGAAGGAGCACTTAAAGAAACTGAAACTTGTGATCAGAATTGGCATCATTTCAGAGTTTAGCAGGGGTTCCACGTCTCTTTTTGTGAGTTAGAAATGCCAGTCCTCAGTTAGGCTTCTTACTAGTTCTGAGTCCATTCTGTACAGAAAATATTAGAAATACGTTCCTGTGACTAATGTGGATTGTTTTGGAAATTGGCAGTTGTCCTTTCTCCTGTTTAGAAAATAGGAAAGTCAATAAATCTGTCACTTTACTTTTAATTATTTCTTCGCTTGTTTTCCTGTTAATGGAAAAAAGCACTTTAAAAGAAAAGTTAGTTTGCTTCTATCTCTAGATTATACCCCTGCGAAATTAAAAAAATGTCATTTTTGTGAGGAGTCTGTCCAAGGGGAGGAGGGAAGAGGTGCCGTGGCTCTGAAGAGGAGCAGTACAGGATGCTGCAGCTCAGGCTGGCCTTCCACATCACTCTTGATCAAAACCAGCTTGGCCCAACTCAGCCACCTCCAAAAAGCTGACTTAGTAATAGTTTGCTGCAGAAACCTTTGAGCCATCTCCCTTTTTTCAGCGTGGTGTTGGCTCCCAGGCTCTTGCAGAGCTCACTCTCCACTCCAAGTCTCACTTGTCCAGCTTTGCACATGCTTACCCAGCTTTCTGACCAGATGGACCTGTTTTTCACTTCAGCTTGTATTAGGGAATAATAATAAAGGTTAATGCACGTGAAGAATAAAAATATTTGGATGTGGGCTTCCCAAAATAACGTTAGGAAAATGCTAATCCACCTCTGAGCTGTAAGAAAAATGTCCTGACCATGAAATTCTGGATTTCTTTGAAAAGCACACTGCTGTCCAGCTTGCTATTGCTGTGAATGAAAAAGGTGAAATCACTCCTCTTTATTTCATGCTGGTATTTCAGCAGGAATGCATATCAGCATTTGAAAATGATGTTTTAGTTTGGGAGGGAGCTTGTAGTTTCAGGGGGAAGTTGGTTTGGGTTGTGCAAAGAAATAAGGACTGGGCTGTACAGGAGTTTGTCAGGCTTCCTGCTCCCCACGTTCCTCCTCATCCCTGGATTGTGGGAGCCTTTTTTTGGGTGAGTGCAGGCTGAGGCTGCCTTAGAGCAGTGTTGGTGAAGGTGGATGTGTGAGCTGGGTCAGGAACCAGAGCAGTGCCTGCCAAGGCACCCCACTGCATGGAGAGACTCTGGATCCCTCCTGGTCCTTGCTTTGTGTCCTGCTGGTGCTTAGCAACGTGTCTGATATGCTTTGTGTTTTCAGAGGGGAAATCCTCCGTGTGTGAATTCCATTTAACAGTGGTATGGGGCTAGGAACAGAACGTTTTAACACCTCTGTGCAGTCTTTATGGGGTCACGGTGGCAAGGTTGAATTAGAAGTGAAGTCTTTCCTATATTCAAATTTCAGTAGACAACTGCAGCATAAATAATTTGCTGCTTTAGGAGCATAGGGGAGAAAAGAAAGAAGTGACAGGTAATTTATTTAACAAGAACTCACCTGTATTTTTAGCTCTGAGACTTACAGGATAATATTTCTGTTTTCAGTTGGCAGCTGCAGTTGCCCAGTTTCCTAAAATAACAGGAACTTTCAGTCTACCTAATTGATTGCTCTGTATTTTGTGTATCTACCATCCAGACTGTATTGATAGATGTAACTGAATTAAGGGATGAAACTTTGTATGGTTTTTATGTCAAATGACAGTGTCTCTTCTGTAGACTACAATAAATCAACAGTTCAGGAGGTGAAAAATGAGAAAGCGTGAGGAGGAAAAAATAAATCCTTTTAAAAAACTTTCTAGTGGTAACAGTCCTGTGTTCAGAAATCCCAGTAATGACTGAAGTTGCCCTAACATACTGTTCCACTATCTGATCAGTCAGGGTCTTTCCAGAAATGGAAGTCACTAAATAAAATTTCTTTACTAAAGCTTGGAAATAATAGGATGGCTTTTTCTTATTTGCAGCAAGGAACTTAATTTGATAAAGCATTTGTTCTGATTCTGGATTGTGATTGCTGCTGAATCCCAGCATCACCCACACAGGGAAGGCCTGTTGGAATTCAATTGGAATCATCTTGAATAGAAAGCAAATTTTACTGTGTGCCACTCAACAGGAGCAGATATTTAATTTTTCTTATTGGGAGAGTAACTTCTTTGTTAAAGTGTGCCAGGGACCAATCTGCTTTTATTTTCCTTTAAACTGTCTTAAATTTATTCTGGTTATATTTAAATTGTGTTTAAAGGGAATAGTTTCCCCAATTCCTATGGTGTTGCCTCCAGAGCAGAAGCAACTGAAAAGTGGCTGAGTTTTGACTTTCAGATTTGTTATGATGGTGACACAAGTTCCTATTTGCCATCTCTATAAGCTTAACTATGTACCTGAGATTATTCTACTTGCACTTAAGATCTCAGTAAAAGGTTTCTTTTACAGATGGAGTTTAAATTACATATATTTAAGTACTTTTACAGAAGGTCATTTTTGTTATTAAAGCTTTGATTTTGAGGGGAGTCAGTGGGAGAACAGGTAATCATTGTGGAAATTCGGAATATTATTTTTCATTGCAAGGAGGTAACGAGTAAAAGTGGAGTAAAGGCACAAATGCTGAGCAGCAAGAACAGAGTTCAGCTGAGCCAGGAAGGCTGCAGTGAAACCAACGGTACAGTAGCTTTAGTCACTCAAAGAAATCAAATCTGGGCTCAGGAGCACTGCGAGCCAGAAGATGAACTCACCCAGAGTATCAGGCTTTGGGAGTGTTTGAAATCAATGAGTATCAAACAGTGAGTAGTGAACAGCTCTGAAGTGCTTTTGGCACGGAGCTGTGAGAGCTCAGCTTGGCCTAAATCCATCTCGGGGCACAGACTGAGAGTCAGCCTAGAGGTGCAGTAAACATAAACTTTCCAATTTAAGAAGTTAAAATAACTTTACACTTGTGTCACCTCCAGAAGCTAAACTTGCAAATTTTTTCCTTGGTGAACTCTCAGGAAGGAGGAGGATGTAACAGAAGAGGCAGAAGGGCTGGTAGTAAAACCAATCTATTGGGATATCAGGGAGGTGTTGGCCACACATCAAAAACCTGATGGATTTCAAAGAGGGAGAGAAAGCCATAAAGTGTTTTTGACTTGGTGTTTATCTAAAGCAATTGCCAACAATAATTAGTGGAGTGCACAATCTTAGCAAGTACTACTCAGATTTTCGTCCCTCAAACCATGTTTTCCCAGTTAAGTCTTAAGAAACACGTTGTGCTTTCATGTCAGGAATCAAAACACAGATAAAAGTAATGAAGTCATTCCAAACTTGGTAAAGCGGCCTTCATTAAGTTTCACATACTAAATTCAGGGAATCGGCAGAAAAAAGTTTGTAAGCCATTTCTGTGGATGAACAGGGGCAGGTTCTTCAGCATGTCTTGCACAGAAAAGCATTTCATGGCCTCCTTTGTCTTAAAACATAAAGAAGCATTAATTAAAAGCAGAAAGAAGGTCCAAAAGGAAGTCTTTTTATAGTTCATGCCCCAAAATACTGACATTCCAGTAAGCATCTCTATTATTACTGGAACTTATATGGTTCTATTCTCAAACTCCTGTTTCAGATTCTGGGTTGGCTCTTCTTGGTGACTTTTTGAACCTAAAGTTCAGAAAAGTCCAAGATTTCTTTTACCACTATTTTGTAATAATTGTATTCATTTATCCTGCAGTGGCTTCAGACGTGTGGCACGTTCTCTGAGTTTCTTTAAAGAGTTTCTAGCACTGTAGTGCAATTTTTTCTGACACACAGCAGCTATAGAACATTGTGTACTCAGCAGCAGGAGCATCAATGAGCTTCATAAAAATAAGGAAGTTTTAATTTGTTCAGTGACACTCTCATGTGTATGATTCTGGATAAATTAAGCCACAAGGGGTCTGTATGTGAAGGTAATAAGGTTTAACTGTGGTGTGTGTATCTTTGAAGAGGAATTGTGTTGTACCCACCCAGGGAGTGCTTGCACTGCTCACCCTGTTGATTTACAGAGCTCAGGGATCAGACTTGAAGTAAGGACGTGTGACTCCTAGAATAAAACTCAGAAACCAGTATAAATGAGGGAAAAACAGACTGGGGCTGGAGGGCCAGGGGGTTTCACCTGGGAAGGTGGTTTATTGCCTGATGCTTACCTAAGGAAACAGCCTGGAGGCTTCTTGCTGGTTTTAATACATTTGTCCAGCTGGTGTGGTGGGTTTTGCAAGGGATTCTGTAATGGCAAGTCTCACCTGGTCAGTTTGAGTCTTCCCCAGGTAGAGTTTGACTTCTGGCTCCGGGAGCACGAAAGAAATGTGAATTTTTAAATACAGCAGTAGAAGTGTTTTCAGAAATGCCATCTATCACCGGTAGCAACGTGTGATGCACGATTTACCTTTTCACACATTGCAAACAGCTCCTTTGCAGGCTGGCTTTCGTTTCCAGCCACGATTCAAGAGTGCTCTGCAGCTCAGCTCAGCTTTCACCTGCAGATGACTTTTCTTACTTCACGAGGTTTTCATTAGGCATATTGAAGGCGATGTGGACGCTATAAATAACTGGTTTTTCTGTTCTGATTGCCCCTGCAGTCGATGAAGGTCGCCTGAAGGAGCTGGGCAGGGTGAGAGTGCTCCACAAGAGAACCGTGATGCCTTACAGCGTGTACAAGAAGAGGAGGAAGGGGCCAAGTGACGAAGCCAGCGTTCAGCAATATGCAAGTCTGGTGGGACAGACCTGCTCAGAGAGAATGCTGTTGTTTAGGAGTTGAAAACCCACGGGATGGCATTTCAATGGCGCTACATTTCATCGCACTGCCACTGGATGATGTGTACCATAGTCGTGTGCTGGTGTGCCCACTCAGATAGGCTGAAACACAGGTGATAGAGCCAGGCTCATGTCAATACTTGGTACTGTGTGTAAAGGCCAACTCCAATAAATCTTACAGTACAGCAAGGCTTTAGCAATATAAGTTTAGAAAAACACGCTTGCAGTATATTTTAATTAAGTAGTTCTAGCCTTTCTATGCATTATGAATAATTCTAAGTATCTAAGCAAAATGAAAAACAGGTGTCTTTTTTTTTTTTGTAGAGATGAAGGTTGACTAAATCTAGATTAACAATCATTAAATTACAGGCGTTTTCAAGTAGCACCTTGGATATCTGTTGTTAAAAATTGCTGTGAAATTCATGCTCGCATTTGTATGCTCCTAAAGTCTTGCAAGAGAACTGAAACGTGCTATTACTTTCCAGCATGATACACTTTTATTTCAGCAGTATGTTTAAAAAACAGGAAGAAATTCTTTTCACTGCACATTCTTCAGTTGTTTAAAGCAGTAAGTCAGTGTCAGAGGTCCTAGTGAGTGTAGGAGTTCGTGGTAGGTTCTCAGTGGCAGGGGATGCAGTGCTTTGGAAAACTTTCCCCTTCAGAGAAGAAGCAGAACAGTTGCACTATAAATATACCAAAGATATGCAGCCAAGTGGCACAGTGGTTTTTGGTATAAGCCTTATCCTTTGTCTGACAGGAGTGGGTATTTCAATGCACATGGCTAATGTGAAATAGAGCTCGGGAGGTTTATCCTGTAGCTCTCAGTGCACATTTCAGAACTATGCTAACAAAAAAAAGACATAAGGTACCACTGCTGGGTTTTGTTGCAGGTGCTTTTTTCTGCAGAATTGTACGGGAAGACTTAAATACCATATTCCTGCTTTTTTACTGACTGTTTTGTTTCTGGTGCAGCAGCTCACGGGTTAACATCTTTAATAACATTTTAGTAAATACTTCTGTTGGAAAGACAGGAAGTTGTGATCCTTTATGAAAGCACTTTATTATCTCATACTTAAACGTTGTCTGTGTCCCTATTAAGTCATATAAGTTGGAGGAATTTGGGGAAATAACACTGTTGTATAATTCAGTAATGTATTACAACATTGTAACATTACCAATGCATTTGTGTTTCTTATCTTCTTGGATAACAGGGGCTGGTATTTACCTTGAATCAACTTGGAGTTTCCTGTTAGCCTTTGAACAAAGATTCTTATTCAAGGATATGTGGGTGGTTTTCCCCCAGAAAGGAAACAAATTCAGTTTTACCCTCTGAGGGTTACATCTCCTATCATTCATGGATTCATTTATTTAATTTTACACATTTGGCCAATATTATTAATCATTAATTTTTATGTGGAGCAGACGTAAGAACTTGGGGAATCAAGTGCAATGCAGGTTTAACTTTGTTTTTTCATATCCGTTTGATATGAAATCATTGTAAAATTGTCATATTATTGATAGTACAGCTTCAATAGCAACCTTAAAAAGATCATTTTATGTTTTATTAATTGGGCTGTACAGTACTGATGTACTCCCAGTCTGCAGCACAATGGTCATTCATGTCAGCTTCGTATCTGGTGCGTGTTCATCTGTTGCCTGGTACTGAGAAGTTTCTTTGCACTGTACCTTCTAGTTTGTCCATGCCTTACCTCAGCCTCCTGCCACGGGGAGAACCACTCAATAATCCTCATGAAAATCATAGTGAAGAATTCCTTTCTGTGGAGAAAATACTTTTACCGCTCTGTCAAACAGCATAACATTTTCTGCCTACACGATGTGCTGAAAAGTGGTGACGCCCATATGGCTGGCAACCAAAATAAATGAGAAAAGCTTTTTATATGATACAAAATCGGTTAACAGGCACTGAGGAACTTCACTATGAATTGCAAAATCTTAAAGGTTATCAAAGCCATTCAATGATGGCCTCGCCGAGCGCCTGGAGAAGTTAAAGTTTCTGTTAAATTTCAAGGGAGCAGACTTAATGTCCCCACTGAGAGTTCCTGGAGAGCTCCATCTCTTTGTGCCCGTATTTGTTACTGATATGCCTTGGATTAGACTTTTATCTGATGCTCTCTTTCTCTTGGGGAGCTTTTAAGGACTGCAGTTAAAGGAAAGTGAGAGAAGTATAAACCTGAAAACTGAGCACAGCTTGAAGCTGTCCTTAGTGTGACCACTCGAGGTAAATGACCATTTCCTGTGAGTCTGAAACAGTGCTTCCACTTTCTGACCTCCACTGGGACTGCAGCACCACGGCAGACTGGGCTCCTGGCTTGGACTCAGCTCAAATATGGATTTCTATTAAAAAGCAAAACCAGGCAACACCGAAATTAACTCAAAAACTGAGTTCATCTGAAGTGGTTTGCTGAGATGTGACTCACTTTAGTGTTATTTTCCAAGGACACTGGTGCAGTATTTTTGAGGACTGATACCTCTATCCCTGTTTTTAGAAGAGGGACAGAGGCTGAGGATGAAGTTCTGTAAATTTTGCCTGTGACTTCAGTGGAGCTGAAAATTCACCACTATTACAATTTTATTTAATATATTGTTGTTGACAATTACTGAATTTAGAGATATTTAACTTAGCACAAACTATTTTATAAATTTTTTTTTAGTGTAGCTGGTTTGTGAGAGTCAATCCCCAATGTAAGGTTGCCTTGTTCTGTCATCTGTTGATAAATGAGCATAGGATGGTGGTAAGAAAATGCAGAGTTATGACCAGTGCTAAAAAATGGCATTTTTTGTATTAATTGGAAAGAAAATGGGAAGCTTACACATTTCCAGCATCAACACGTGTCAGTAAATGCAAAAGAACCCGCATGTTGAGTTTGTAATTGCTTTTTAGCAGGCCTGTTTGACTTGCAAGTGTAGAAAATAAAGTTATTTCCAGTCTCTGTGAATTATTGTAAGAAATAATAGCTCTGAATGTGATTTCTGCATTAGTCTGTAGGAATTTCATTATCCTGGAGATTGACCAAATGTCCAGTGAACAGCAAAATCAAAGAATCCATCAAAGGGTAGCGGTGATTAGAAGGGGGGCCTGCAAATTTAAAATCGTGTTCAAAATACATGACCTGTTTTGGAACTAAGTTTTAGTTGCAGCCAGCCCGATTAATGAAGAGATTGCATGGAATATAATTGATACTTCTTTTTTGAATAGAATAAAATAAAATAAAGAGACTTTTCACAAATGGAGGCTAGACAGGACTAGCTATTTATTTGAGTTCAGCTTGGTTGAACAAAAACCTGTCTCTGAATTAAGGAGCCAAACCAGCAACACAGAAATTTGGGTTGTGTGCATAAAGATAACCAAACATTGCATCATTTTCTGACTGAAGGAGGCAGAATTCCAGCTAATTCTGGATTCCTGAACGAGGCTTTCCTCGAAGCCCAGCACCACCATGGCTTGAAAGGTTGGTGGGACTTTTCTGTTCCATTGCTCCTGTAGAGTCTACATCCATCAATCTTTTTGAATTTCTGTGAATTTCTTTGCCAGATGATCACTCTGAAGCTCCAGCCTGATCAGCCACGTATTTCTGAATTCCTTCTGATCCTGGTTGTTGCAGATAATCCTCCAGACATGCGTTATGTGCTGTCCTGATCAGACTCGCCATCTCCACTCAAGCCTTAATGTCTCTTCTTGCTCATTCTGTCCCAGCCCTGCTAGAGGAGGAGTCTGCATTTGGAAGCGTGGAGGCAATTTTCAGGGCAGAAATCATCACTTTTCAGGGAATCATCAGCATTTCCCAAAGCATTGTAGCCACATCTTGTGCCCAATATACTTATAAAGCTGCACCTCCAGAGCCTCCTGTGTGTGGTCCTAAATACTGAGTGTAAAAAAGCTGGATTACTTTTCCACTTGCCAAACGATTTGGGTTTTTTAAGTTAATCAAAGTGTTGGATCATAGGAGCAGATGTACAATAGTAACTCCTCCTAAATGTAGTGTCCAGGTGCTAGCTGTGGTTAGTGGGTTCCTAAATAAAAATGTTCTAGAAATTATTCTGCTATATGCATTTTATAGTACATTTAAAGCTCATCTCGTGAGAGCTTTGTTTTCTAACAGTACTAAAATAAGAATGGAAATGAATTAAATTAACATGTAAACCTAGGGACAGTATATATTAATGCTCTCTATATTAGTACAGAACAATCTTAACTCTGAAAATGGCCTTACTGATCATCTCAGACAAGTAGCAGCTCAGAAGCTTTCTGGCTGTATTCTTTCTGGTTATGTTTTACTGTTTTGATGTTTATTCATTTCCTTATTATAACTATTCCCATCAGATTTTTGTGCTCCCCATCAGTTATTTCCACTTCAGTTTTGACACATAATACATGAGTCTGCCAAAAGTCCTGCTGTGAGATTGCTATCAGGACAAAAGAAAGTGTTGGAAAGTCTGTTAAGTAGTGAGAGGAGAGCAGAGTCCACAGGGACAGTCAGTCTGCAACCTTTGTGCTGCAGAAAAAGCAGGATTTATTTATAATTTAGTCTGCCGCAGGCTTAAATAAATGTGTCAGATTTCATTCATTTCCCTTTGTCTGTGACATCTGATTGTCATTGTCCAGGAAGAATCAATGGGGCATTGTAGAACAGAAAAATAAATTAAGGGCACTACACTGCATTTATGGCAGAAAGCTTGAGTAAAGGAACGAAATCCCATGAATTCTGTTGGAATTCTCACTCCACGTTTGCACAGGAGCAGGAAAGTGGAGGCTGGATGGGACTTTCAGAAAGTGTTTGTTGCTTCTCGCCCGTCTCCTCCAGGCTGGCGCGGAGGAAGGACGCGTCCACCACCCCGAGAGGATCCCTCACTCTGTGCATCCATCTCCAACAAAGCTCCTTGGACTGATTCTGTGCAGTAAACACTGAAATTCTGGACGTTTTTAACACCTTCTATCTACTTTTCATCCTTTTGGTTGCAAGGGACCCTGGTTTGGTTGCTCCTGGCCCTGAAGAGCCATCCCCGAGGTTCCTCTCTGCAGCAGCACCAAACCTTTTTGGGGATTGTTGCCAGCTCAACCTGCTGGGTTTTTTCTAAACTAACAAATCCCAATTACCTTTCCAAAATCTGTGTTTTTAAGATAATTTATTGAGCTTTCTTAAGTATTGCCTCACTGAGCCACTTTTTTATTGTGATGCTCTAGTGCCAGCTGCTCCAGTAATTGAAGCAATAATTATTTCAGTGTTCTGTGTTGGCAAATAAATGTTACTTTTTCAAAATTATAATCACTATCCTAACTGATTTTTCTGCGTAACACAGTTCCCTCTTTGCTGTTTATCTACCCACTTCAGTAAAATACGGTGGAGATCCAACCCTTACTGTCTCAGCAAAGATAATTTTTCTCTCCTTAACTGCTCTGAACCTGCAACCACCAGATGGCATTTCCAGCCTGCGCAGGTCATTGTAGCATTAAAGTTATTTCTTGTCTGAGTATCCAAATTTTCTGAGTCTCTTTTATTAACGTCTCACTTTGAGTTTAATTTTTTACTCTGCTTTTAATTGAGGTCTATCAGAAAAAAAAAATTAAAATTGTCACGTGAGGTTGACAGAGTTCAGTGGTGTTTTAGTTGAATGAAGCACAAATTTGTTAAAAGTCAGGATTAAAATCTGTTTCAAGACAAATCATCTAGATTTTATAACACTGAATTTATTAGATATGTTATACTACCGGTAAATTACTGAAATCAGGATCCATAGGACAATTACAGAGGGGTCAGCTGGCAGATTTACCTGTCCCAAAATACTTTTGGTGCTGCTCCTTTCCATGTTCCAACCAAACCCTGTGCAGCTGGAGCATTAATAATGTCTAATGTGCATTATTTTTCTGCTCTCTCCGTATCCCTCTTTCATTCTTCATCTTATTTTGATACCAGGATTTCTTTCTCACCTGTGCAGGGAGTAAAGTGATATTGAAATAAAGTTTCTAATAGTGAAATAAGAGGTCAGGAAACTGCAACACTTCATTGCCAGGGGCACTGCAACCCATTTATTTTGTGAATATATTTGTTGCTCAAGATGAAAGCAAAGACACATCAGCTGAAAAAGCAAGGTTCCCAATTTTAAATTAATTATTGTTTTTCATAAAAATACATTATTGCAGTGCCCAGAAAACTGGAGGAGGCCTGGCTGCATCAGCTGCTGCGTGTGTCCTCAGATTGAGGTTATCCTCATCCCTGAAATTTTTGCAGTCCATAAAATCCCAGATGTGTTGAACATTCTCCTCGCAAAGCTGGCTGTGGTAAAGGGAGTGAAAAACTGTTTTTCCTGGGCAGGGACATCTGCCGCTAGACCAGGCTGCTCCAAGCCACATCCAGCCTGGCCTTGGATCATTCCTGACACCCCTCACCTTGAGTCAGTCCAGGTGATCCTCTCAAACCTCCTGTGTTCAGGAAGTTTTCATCCTGTATTGATCCAGTTTAACAGGATAGAGATATCCTAGGAATCCAGTGCGGTACGATGGAATTGGAGCTTCTGCATCGTCTTTTGGTCACCTTTTAATGCATTGAATTCATGTTTTTATTTTATTGCCTTATTGTATTGTAAAATAAAAATAGTTAGTATTTACACATTGGGAAAAAGCAGAACAATTAAATAGAAAAATGAGATTTGCTAAAATCAGAAATGCACATTCCTGAAAGGACAGAACTCTCCTAAAAAAACCCACCCAATCAGTCCAAAGGAGTGAAGTTGTCAGAACACACCTCCCATACGCAGAGAGGAATGCACTTTGTATGCCTGCAGATTCTGATGCTTTTTAACAGCTGCTTTTCCGTCCACACTTCCTTTGTGTTTCTTTGTTGTTGTTGTGCCCTGAGTTTTTCGTCTGCACATACGAGCATCTTTCAGTTCTTCAGACTTTGCAGAACGTGAGACATTTCTCTGTAGCAGGAGTCCAGAAGCACGTTTAGCCAAGTGCTGCGTGCTGTTCCTCACTGCCTTGCAGGGTGACCTGGGAGAGCAGGAACACGATGACATTTACAGTGGATAATCTATTGATCCGTGGGACAAAACAAAGGCAATCAGCGGGAGGGCTGTAATTGTTTCATTAAGCCCCATGAGCAGCACACTGTACATTGATCCAAAGTGCCTTGGAGCTGCAGCTTCTCAATGTCATGACTCTCCCCACGGGCACCTTATTTTTTTAATTTGCTGGTTCTTGAAAGTGCTTTGAAGTCTCCCAGCGCCACTGAACTGCTCTCCCTGAGTGTCACCCTGTGCCAGGTAAGAGATTAAAATCCAGGCAGCTGAGTGGGAATGGTTTCCTCCCTTTCTCTATTTGTTGAGACCTTTAGAAGTGACTCCACTTTTCTTAAAAGTGAGGTCAGGGAAGTCAAACACACCCATATCTGGCCTTCACCAAGCTGCTTCTGAATGGGCTCCACTGAGCATGTTTGTTTTTTCTTACTCTGCATCAAGCACAAGTGAAATGGTGGCTTTAAAAGCCAGCAGTCCATCCTCATTAGAAGCCCTACAGTCACTGGTGCTGTGTAGAAATAGATGGGTATTTAATAAAAAGTTCAATTCTGACATTAATAATTGGATATTTAATAAGAAGTTGACATAAGAAGAAAGCGGTTCCCCAGCTTCTTTCCCAGCCAACATCTGGGATTCTTCTCAAACCTCTCTGTACCAATGTTCATTATTGTATTTTATAGTAAGTAAAATCAGGTTTACAATCTCCTGAACCTTCTGGTGGTACTAAAAATACAGCTAATAATTGTCTATACATCTTGTTTTTACTGGAAATAAAAATCCTCTGGATCGAGACATAGCCACGTACCATAGCCAAGCTGTAAACACTTGTCCTCCAAAAAATGTTGAAGTTAGGGTGGAACATGAATTTATAAGCTCAGTGGTTTGTCTTGTGTTACCTCTGACATGAATAACCACATCTCTAGTGATTTCACCCCTTTCTGAGGGTTTTCACCTGTGGCCTTGTCCCTTTTCCTGCTGCACACCTGCGCTGGTCCCTTTGGTGTGTCAGGTCCGTCGAGATCTCACGCTTGGCACGCTGCTCAACAATGCTACCTGTGGAAATGTGTGTGGAAAGATGGTATCTGGCCATTAGATGCATTAGCTGAGATTTCACAATGTTCTCGCCCAGTTAATCCTCCTGTTTTTCAAGGATTGTAGTAGTAAGGAGGGCCATAAATTACCTGCAGTATTGTTTTTGTTGTTAATTTAAACTAAGAAAAATGGAAGGCATTTCATGTGCCAGCTATTTGCTTAGCTGCCTGCAGTTCTGTGCAAGTCTCCCCTTTTGGGTGACGAGGTTTTTCCCAGTTAAGTGTCGTTGTATTTGAAATAGAAAATGGTAAAATTTAGAGCTGTTGGAGTTGGTACAAACCTTCACCAAGTTTCTGATGATTCTGATGTTTGTAGCTTGGAATATTTTACACACATGTTCCGACTTTGCATTCACAACATTTGTTAAACCGACGAGTCTGTAGCAGACACGAGAGCTACCATCAGGAAACTTGTTTGACAGTTTAAACAGGCAGCATCTGTGTTTCCTACATTTCATAGTACACAAAAACGAACGAGGATTGCCCATAGCTCAATTAATTCAAGATGCTGTCGCATGGTGGAACTCTGTTTTGGAGATGTTTAAAAAAAAATCTAATTGAAAAAAGGGATTTTGCCCTCATATTTGGCTGAGTTTCATCAATATCACCTCCTCAGTGGAATAATACTGAGAGCAGTTGGCTTGAATTTGGAGAATTAAGATAAATTGGTGGCCATCAGGGCTGTCCTCCTGTGCTTCCAGCTACATCTCTGTTGAAAGCAGATTTGGGATTTTCAAATTTCAAAGCAGTGTAAGAGATTTGAATTGGAGGCCACTTCAGCTTCCTTTTAAAAAGCACTGAAATTGTCACCATTATCAGCAAAAGGAGCAGTTGCCTTGCAGGGCTCGGGCTCAGCAGAACACATAAACAGATGCTTAAGGCAAAGCCCACGAGGAATGTTTTGATGAGGTGGACTCCACGAGAGCCAGGACACCACAGTGTGGTCCAGCCTTGCAGCAGAGGACGTAAAACATTACAACATTTTGGTTATAATTAAAAGGACCGTGTTCTGGCATCTGCTTCCAGATTTTTGTTGCTGTAAAGGACTAATATAAAATAAAACTAATATAAAATTTGCTCTTCTATGACAAAGTACCTTCAACTCGCCTGAAAATTGGCTGGATGGGAGAAGTGGGAACATTTTCCCAGAAGCTGTAATCGTGGATCAAGTTGCGATAGCGGTGTTGAATGATATCTGAGCCTGTGATTTCATCTGTTGGCTGCAGTGAGGCTCTTTGCAGGGTAAGAGATTATTCCATGTGTTGTGTCTGAGCCTCTGACTCTTGCCTCTGGTGACACGAGGTACTTCTGCCTACAGGAGCAGGTTCCACACGGGCTGAGCTGTGCCATGGCGAGAGCTGCTGCTATGGCTGCTGAATTAGCCCACAAATAAAACCAGTTTTGTGTCAGTGTCTTTACTCAGAAATCCTTCCCCACACATCTTTCTGGCTTTTTTAACATGCAGCGAAAATCATGCACACTTACTTGAAAATTTATGTGCTGACCTGAGTATTATCTCTGGGGAGGACTCCTTGGGCCAGTCAAAGTGAATTAAAACCAAATGTGTCTGTTTTTCATGTTTACTCTTCCCATAAACACAGCCCATGTGCAGTGTGCAGCTGCTATCCTGAAAGGTTTTCTTCCCCTGGTGTTTGGGGGATCTGTGCTTTAAGAGCATATTCTACTGATAGTGCTGTAGAAAGAAGAAGTGGTGCTGGACCACTTCACGAATCATTAATCAAACTGGAGGAATTTCAGCTAAGGTGACAATGAAGTAGGGGCTAAGACAGTCAGTACACAGAGCATTTCAGTAAATAAAAGTAACAAAAGTCAATGCCTTTCCTCTCTGCTTAGATCAGCTCCAGACGAAAGGAGATTGAAAGGTACAGAACATTTCCTTGGGGGAAGATTACCATTTATTTTTATTGATTAAGGCTCTCAGGCTGTGACCTCAGGCATTCCTTACAGTTCTTTCTCCCTGCTTTCGTCCCTCCTCGCTGCTGGCGTTCGCTCTGACGAAGCAGCTTGGATTCCCCCTTGGCAGCGAGGGCTCCTCGGAGCTGTTGTGATGCTCCATTTTGCTGTGTTCAGGCCAAGCCTGACAACAGGAATGTGCTGAGCCACTTAATCCTTCGGATGCACCATTCCTCCTCCTGAAAATACAGGGGATGATATTTAATCAGCCCCGCCAGGAGCTCTGACATCCTCAGACAAGGACATGGAGGAGCTGGAGCGTGTCCAGGGAAGGGAACAGAGCTGGAGAAGGGTCTGGAGCACCAGGAGCAGCTGAGGGAGCTGGAGGGGGCTCAGTCTGAAGAAAAGAAGGCTTAGGGGAGACTTTCTGTCTCCCCACAGCTCCCTGACAGGAGGGGACAGCCTGGGGGGATCAGGCTCTGCTCCCAAGGAACAAGGGACAGGACAAGAAGAAACGGCCTCAAGCTGTGCCAGGGGAGGTTTCAATTGGATATGAGGAAAAAATTCTTCACAGAAAGGGTGGTCCAGCCCTGGCAGAGCTGCCCAGGGCAGTGGTGGAGTCCCCATCACTGGAGGAATTTAAAAGCTGAGTGGATGTGGCACTTGGGGACGTGGGTTTGTGGTGGCCTTGGCAGTGCTGGGTTGATGGATGGACTCGATGATCTTAGGGGGCTTTTCCAGCCTTAGTGATTCTGTGATTCCATGAAGGGGTTGTAAGTGCAAAGGACCACTATGAGTGCTGCAGGGTGGGGTAAAGCCCACCAAGGAGTTGCTCTATGAAGGAAATGGCAGATAAGGTGAAGCTCAAGGACAAATTGCAAGGGAATTTTTATGAATGAAAATCACAGCTGAATGGAAATGTTTGGATAACAGGGAGCTGGACCAGCTGACCTCTAAAAGTCCTCCCTTCTCACCTCAATTATTCTCCAGTTCTGTGACTGAGGTTCTAAGATGGGCTCTTCCTGTCCCATCCCTGGCTGAAGGGAACACGTGGTGGAAGCCGCCAACCTGGGGGAAGAGCACGTAATGAAACCCTTCCCTGGTTGAATAGGCTTGCAGAATGTCAACCAATTTCCCCAGCAGCCAGGACCTTTTGGACTCATTCTACATCCTTTTATTGCCGTTGCCATAGTGAAAGACACTAATTCACCTTTGTGGGAAACTTAATAAAAATCAGCCCATCGCCCATAGATCATTAGAAATGCTCGTGGTGAATTTCAGAGACGGGCTTTTCACAATCTGTTAATCCACTGGCTGAAGAGTTGGTTATCCCATTCTCTTGTGGGGGATCTTTACAGGGCACAGAGTTGCTGTACTGGCTTTGACTACAGTCGTCTGGAAACAGGCTAAAAAGGCTCCCAGCTACTGTGGTTTAATTTAAATGCCAAAATTACCTTTGGGGTCACTGTTTGCTCTTCAGAGAATGGAGCTGCCTGGGAAACCCCTGCAAAGTACTGAGAACACTCAACTGGGCTGGCATTAATCAGAAATTGTCATTTAGGGGCTAAATTAGAGGGGCTTTTCTACAGATACTGAGGATGTGTTTGGGCTGTTGGGCAAGGGTGTCAGATTGTGCAGAGCCAGATTTCAGGTGACACCCTGAGCCAGTCTACCTGGGCTACAAGGACAAGATACACTCAGTTACCGCTGCAGGAACTGCTTTTGGTTTGGAGATGTGTGGACGCTGATTATAAACCCTTGTTTTTCAGTGATGTCTAAAAAGGCAGGAGGAAGGCAACAGGCAGAAACAAACCAGTGTGAGCACTGGGATGCTCACTCAGTAGGGTTTTTCTGGTGTTTCATTTTACAGCAAACATTTTTGCAGTCATAGTTTTGCATACGGCCGTGCCACAAATGAACGTTTCTCACACCCAAACTCACGCAGCGGCTCCGTCGTCCGCAGCCAGACTTGGATCCCTGCACAGAGGCTCTTCCTGCCCCCCCAGACCCCAAATCCAAGCCGTGGCAGGGGATCCCCCTGGCACGGGGTGGCTGAGCTGCGGCCAGTCCCCAGCCCGCGGCGGGGATCCCTGCATTGTGCTGGGGATGGATTGTGCTCTCAATGGGATTAGCCTGGGGAAGGGGCGAAAGGCTGTGGGAAAACCTGTGTGTGTCATATTTCCCCCCGTCGGCTGTCGCAGCTGAACGTCGCCACCCGGCCCACAATGGGGTTAAAAAAGTTAAGGGCAACTGTTATGGTAGCTCGATTTTGAATTATGTATTCATGGATCTGCATAATAGCCTTTCAGATGGGGTATTGTTGTTTAAAGCACAATCTGGGAATTGTGGAGGGGCGACTGGGCGGCTTGCGGGGAGAGAGGGATGGAGAAGCACAGAGGGTGAAAAACGTGGAAAACTTAAGACTTAATCAAAGGAGAGTGACAAATTGTATGAAATGAGATTTTCTCCCCTGCTTACGCTGTGCCTACGGGACAAGTTTTCACTTGGAAGTGCCGACGCCTCTCCCAGCCTGGTAACGCTTGTGTTTTCTCTCTTGGCTAAGCTCTTAGAGTCCGGAGAGGGAACGGAGCAGAGCTGTAAATGCAGGTACCTGCTCTGCCCACCCCTGCTCACCCAGGTACTACTGGATTTTCCTGTCTCTAGCACAGGGGAGATGAGCAAGGAGAGCTTCCCTGGTTTGCTTAATGCGAGGCTGCAGCCATCAGACATCCAGGAGAGGGAGAGACATATCTGGAAAAGGGACAAAGATGGGAAGCAGCCAAAGGAGCAGGGTAATTGTCCAATTTTAAGGAGAGCACCAATACAGAGCTGCCAATGCAGCCTTAGTGACACAATCACCTTTTATCCTGTGCTGAGGACTCACCTCCTGCAGCCACAGCTGCAAGAGGAGGGCAGTGGTGGGCAGGAGCAGTGGGAGGAGCCCTCTTTCCTGCTTCACTAACGGACACAACACAACACTGGGCTCCTAACACATTTTCTTGTGAGCAAAAATGATTTTTCTATTTTTTACTCAGTTCCCCCCCGCCCCGCTTATATAGGAAATAAAACAGAAAAAATATTTTCTTCCCCAAGGAGTCCATTCCAAAATGCAAGAGACTCTAATCATGCTGTAGTAGACCCTCCTCAAAGCCTTCAAGACCCTTGTTCAGTGTGCCAAATGTGCTCCTCGACTGGGAGAACACATCCCCTTTATTCCACGGCGCTGGAAAAGTGAAGAATTTCCTTTCTGCTCCAAGTCGATGTACAATCTGCAGGAATGTGCCCAAATAAACTCGCTGATTTGGCACAGCCAGCACAAAATTCATTAGTAAAACATACATTATAATGTCCCCAATCAGCTCGATGTGGCCTGTGCTGCTGCTGAACAAACGTGCACATTGTCAGTTGTGACAGCCTCTGGAATTTGGCCCAAAGCTGCCGTGGCTTAAAGCACAGGGATTTTCCATAGCATCTATTTTTAGTAATTATATAGAGCCTGCTTAGAGTAATACCTGGACTCCTCTTGATGTTCAATGTATTTATTCTCCCTGTGAGGTCGGCAGGAATGAACACAAGCCAGTTTAGCCATGCTGTAGCTCTTTTCTGCTGAATAGCTGGAAACTGGGGAGGTTTATGCCTCTTTATAGGGGAGGCCCAGCCATGAAGCACAAGTTTGAGGCCTTTTTAATGCATTAGGTGCAATTAAAGATATTTCCAGAAATGTCAGGTGGCCACCTGCTATTGGTAGAGTGTGGACAATATGTTTTTCTCACTTCTTGTATTTTTCTTGACATTTTGTACGTAAAATACCACAGTTATGTAGATATAAACACAGTTCATTTTACATGACAACACTGTTTTCATTTCCCAGAACTTACAAGCCAAGGAGGAGATGCACTTGCTTTAACTGAGTTCTAAAGAGGCTTTTTGGAAGTGAATTGAAAGTGACTTTTTGTTTGAGTTCTTTATCCTCTCCTGGAGAGCTGGCTGTGCCGAGCTGCCCAGTTTGCTTGGTGGGCCTTGCTCCCGTGGTGTAGCTCCACTCCCTCTGGAGCCGTAGCTCACTCTGTGCCTTCCAACTCCCTCCTTCTGTGCCATCTGGGCTGGGTTTTCCTCTCCTGCCCCTCATGCCGTCTTTTGGACAGCCTTGACTGGTTTTTGTGGGTTGGTACCTGTCTCCTGTGACTCATGTCCCAGCTGGTTCCCCTGTGCCATCGCCTTGAGTTGTGAGTGCATGAACAGGCTCCATCCCAACAAACAGGTTTTTCCTTGGGCTGCATTTTTCCGAGCTGCCCAGACTCGTCCTGCTGTCAGCCGTGGTGCCCTTTGCACATCTGCTTTCTGCTCCTTACATGCTTGACCAGCAGACAAATCCTCTGGCCGCCCTCAGGTTTGAGTGGTGTCTCTGCATCATGGTGTCAGCTCTCTCAGCTACTGAGCTTGCTTTAAAATCCCTTCAAATCACATCTGGGCTTGTCTGTACAGCTGCTGTCTCCTTGTGCCTCTTGTGGCACTCGATGAATTTTGGCCAGTTCCAGAAGACGTTTTCCTGTTCTATTGCTCGGTGCGAATTGCTGTTGGATCCTCCTGAGCTGTGCAGGTATGGGAGTAGGTGGCCAGTCCCTGGCTCTGCAGGGCTGTTTCATGGCACCCTCTCCCTGCTGTCCCAGCCTCTGCAAAAGGCTCTGAGCACATCCCTGTCTTCCTCCTCTGCTGCCACAGCCTCGCAGGTCTTGCTCCTGCTTGCTTTGGCTGCATCCCACGTGTTTTCTTCATGATCCCACTTGGGACCAGCCTGTCTCTCCTCGCTGGTGCTTCCCCCTCCTTTCCCTCCCCCCAGCACGAGCCTGTGGCTGCATTTGCTCTGCCCTGGAGCTGCTGCTCAGTGCTGTTCCCCTGAACTGCTGGTGCCAAGTGAGCTCACTGTGAGTCACCTCCAGGGCAGGCACCTGAAGGCTCTTGGTGTCTGCTCAGTTCTGCCACTGGAGTTCTGCCCAGCGGAGTTACCTCTCTCTTCTTCTGGTTTCACCATGAAATGATGCTCTGGCTGGAGCCCCTCTGCTCTGGGAGAGCTGGGGGTGTTCATGTGGAGAAGAGAAGGCTCCAGGGAGATCTTAGAGCGCCTGCCAGTGCCTCAAGCGGCTCCGAGAGAGCTGGAGAGGGACTTGGGACAAGGGATGGAGTGACAGGACACAGGGAATGGCTTCTCTCTGCCGGAGGGTTAGATGGGATATTGGGAAAAAATTCTTGGCTATGCGGGGAGGGCGGCCCTGGCACAGGGTGCCCAGAGAAGCTGTGGCTGCCCCTGGATCCCTGCAAGTGGCCAAGGCCAGGCTGGACGGGGCTTGGAGCGGCCTGGGATAGTGGAAGGTGTCCCTGCCCATGGGAGGGATGGAGCTGGATGGGCTGTGAGGTCCCTTTCAAACCAAACCAGTCTATGGTTCATTCTGTGAAATGGCTCTGACAGTCCTTCATCAGACCTTTGTAAGCTGGATAACCTTTTCTCCAACTTTGGAAATACTCTCTCTACTGGAACATGATACTCCTGCTCCACCTGTGTCCATCCCACACACCTCCATCCCAGCTCCCCACACCTTGTTCCCACTGATGGCTGTTGGCACTCGCTCCTCCTGTGTCACCCAGCTGCCACTGCAGCTTTGCTCTCGGCCTGGGACGGTTTCTCTTAAAAATGTCTTCTGTTGAAGACAGCGTGCTCCTGTGTCCTACAAATGCTCCCACCCCTGTTTGGCAAACTGTTTTGTCTTCCAAATTAAACACAGAGCCCCAGAGTGTTTTGCTCTGCAGTGCAAGTATGCATCCCTTCTTTTTCTTTCTGATTTTTCAGTAGGATGTGTGAAAAGAGTGAAATCTCTCTACAGCCTCTTTCTGTTTGAGATTGCAGAAGTCCCTGAACACTTTTATTAGGTGTTCTAGAGCTCATTAATCCTGGCAGTGGTACATCATCCACTTCTTTTCTCTTTCCCCTCGTGAGATAGAAAGAAATTTTACTTTCCTTTTCTCCTCTTTATTTCTCTCCTGGTAAGCTGTGAAGTCAGACTCAGTTCTTGCTTCCACTGCTTGCACAAGTGTTTTTACTCCGGAAACTCCAGTTACTTGTCAGCCTGAGTCCACATCACTGAGTCAAGCTTGTTTTCTTTATGAGATGCAATAGTTAGAGCCTTTGTTATCCTTGTGTGTCTGTGACCCCTCAGATGTGGGACAGATGTGTGAGGGAAGTCCCACGTTCACAGACCATACGAGCTGGCTCACAGGAGAACCAGGGCTCCAACACACCATCCAATTTCCCTGTGTCAGCAGGGATTTGGGAACAAGCCTCACCTCTGCTCCTCTTGCAGGAGCAGTGCAATTCATCTCAACATGGTCTGCACTGAGAGCTGTTTCACCAATTCTTATGACTTTGCTGTGGGACAAAAGTGTGTGTGGAATGAGCTGTAGTACCTCAGCTGCTGGGGAGTAGGTTATCGTGCACTGGAGTCCAGTGGGATGTCCTGCTCCATCAATCCAGTGGGATGTCCTGCTCCATCAGCCCCATGGGATGTCCTGCTCCATCAATCCACTGGAATGCCCTGCTCCATCAGCCCCGTGGGATGCCCTGCTCCATCAGCCCCATGGGATGCCCTGCTCCATCAGCCCCAGGGGATGTCCTGCTCCATCAATCCAGTGGGATGTTCTGCTCCCTCAGTCCAGTGGGATGTCCNGTCCTGCTCCATCAATCCAGTGGGATATCCTCCTCCATCAATCCAGTGGGAAGTCCTGCTCCATCAGCCCCATGGGATGTCCTGCCCCATCAATCCCGTGGGACGTCCTGCTCCATCAATCCCGTGGGATGTCCTGCTCCATCAGCTCCAGGGGATGTCCTGCTCCATCAGCCCCAGGGGATGTCCTGCCCCATCAATCCCGTGGGACGTCCTGCTCCATCAATCCCGTGGGATGTCCTGCTCCATCAGCTCCAGGGGATGTCCTGCTCCATCAGCCCCAGGGGATGTCCTGCCCCATCAATCCCGTGGGACGTCCTGCTCCATCAATCCCGTGGGATGTCCTGCTCCATCAGCTCCAGGGGATGTCCTGCTCCATCAGCCCCAGGGGATGTCCTGCCCCATCAATCCCGTGGGACGTCCTGCTCCATCAATCCCGTGGGATGTCCTGCTCCATCAGCTCCAGGGGATGTCCTGCTCCATCAGTCCCATGGGATGTCCTGCTCCAGCCAGTGCTGACCATGAGTGGCAGCTGAGGAGTTTGGCCACTCTGTGACCGTGGCCAGCTGGCCCCTGGCAGGTGGTTCCCCTCCCTCAAGGGCAGGGACTCTGCCCTGCCAGAAGCTCGTGCAGCACCTTGTGAGGGGCAGGCTCAGCTGCAGCCCTCAGGTGATGCTTTGGGTCAATAACTACAACACCTGTATCCAGGTGAAGCAGCCTAAATGACGGCCCAGGTGAATCCTCACTACTGATTCCCACTCGAGGTGTTAATGACAGATTATGAGGCATTGTGATCTTCAAAGACTGGTTTGAATGATTCTCCCTCGTTTGCCTTTCTATGGACAGACCACCTAATCCCCTGGAGATCCCAATCAGCGTGAACAAAGAGTTCCAGGTTTTCTGGAAAACCCTTGGGATTTACTGCTGTGAGATGATTAACATTCTTGAGGTAATTTTAAATTAAATGAAGGAAACCATAGCATCAAACTGTAGCAGTTCCAAGTAATTTCTGTAATGGAATATCATCTCTAGATGTCTGTGACATGTTTGATTTCTTTTAGGCTGCGTTTCTAATTTTATTTAACCAGTGCATGAAGCCTTACAGTCAGAGGCCTGAGATGTGCACTTTTGGAAAAGTATGAATACCTCCTTGGCAATACTTGAGAGGAAAAATTTAGGTAGGTTGTAGGGCATAGGCCAACAAGCCTGTCACTTTGGATGTAGAAAATGAGGTCATAAAGAATTATTTTTCTGCTATTTTTAAACAGATTGATGTGTAAAATGTTATGCAGAATAGCAGGTTGGTTTTGTAATCTGTATTTCCTGTTTCTCGAATATTGAATCGGTTGTAAATGATTTCAGGGAAGGAAGGAAATATGAAATGGGGATAGTATGTTACCAAATACTGGATTTGAAGTGATTTTTCTAGGCACTGTTCTCATGGACGATGTGCTTTACTTGAATGTCATGGTATATACACAAAATTATTGAATGTTACATTTCTGGTATGCAATAGCACATGAATCAAGTAGTCTGATTGCATTGACTTTAATTTAGGTTGTGCTGCTCCTGAATGACAGTCCTAACATAAAGTTTGCATTGCAACTGCTTTGGAAAGCAGTACTTGATTGTTTTGACTGAAAAAAGTCCTGGGCTGCACTGGAAAAGCAATGCTTCAAAGAAAGTGGTCTTTCCCAAGAGGTTATAAAGAATTGTGGTTTATTGTAGCAAAATACAACGTGGGATTTTATCTGAATTCATAGGTCAGGAAGCAGGAATAAGTTGTCTTTGTGAAGCAATGTTTTTTCAAACAGTTGCACACTTGCATTTCTTCACGGCCCTGCATCTGGTATATAAGGAGTGGAGAGGCTTCTTAAAGCTCTGCCTTAAAATGGAATGTTGAGAGTTAATGTATAAACCCACCGGGATCTAGATAAGAGTCTGGGGATCTTCAGTAATGGAGAAAATGAGGTGGACAGGAAAAGTAAACACTTGCACCCACAAGAGTGCTAACGTACCTTTAAAAGCCCAAACTCTGGAATCCTTATAGAATTGAACAAATAGGGTTTTTTTTCCCCCCTCGCTAAGTGAATTGGCTCTTTCTATACAAGCAGCTTTGCTTGGTGTTGACTTAAAGCCACCTCAGGAGTTTGACACCTGTGACTCTCCCCTTGGAGCTGCCCAGGGTTTCGATGGACACTCAAAGGGCAGCTCTGCTCTGGGAGAGCAGGATGGGCTGGACCCGTGTCCTCTGCCACCTCACAGCTCCATTTTCCTCATTCTTCACAGCTATCCTGCCCCACAGCCATCAATTTAAAATGACCTTAATGAGTCCTTAACCGTTAGGAGGCCGTGGAGCTGATTCCCAGAGGTGTTTTTATGTAATTGAGCGTCCTCTGTTCCTGCCCCACGAGGATGCTTTCACTGCAGTGAGGTGTCACAGCCTGGTTTTCTGCCATGACTTGTAAACAGATTCAAGTGCTTTTGTAAAGCCAACAATGCAGGTGGAGGCGGCTTTTAAAAAAAAAATGAAGTTAACAAGACACCGCAGGAGTCGAGCAGTGAGAATTGACTTTGTTAGAGAAATGTTTTACAAAGGAGAGCTACAACATCGGGTGTTTCACGGCACGTAGTGCAAATTCCCTTAACTTTGTATACCTGGGTAGCTGGAATTATGTGGATCTGACTGTAAATCTGATCTTACACTGAGACACGTTCACACTCGTCCTCATGGTTCAGAGCATGATTTGGGAAAGCATGCAGTGGTTGGAAACGAATGGGATTTGCACTGCTAAATCAGTCAGACACTTAAAGTCTTTTATTTCACTTTTCCTTTTTTTTTTAAATCAGACTCAGATCAGAAAAGCCAAAATCAGGTCTCCTCACCTGTCTTATTTTTCCTCCCAAAGACTGTACCTGCCCCAAGCCTGAACTTGGCCTCTTTGTGGCTAGCAGAATCCTGACCTCCATATTTTATCTTCCTACATTAGACTTCACCTGCCCTGTGATGCCACATCGCACATGGGCTTGAGAAGTAACTTATAAGACCATGTTGTGGAAGCTGGCTAACAATCCTATGCACTTCCCCTCCCATTTTCCTTGCTCCCTTTCCCCCCATTTCCCCCCCATTCCTTTCCTTTAATGTGGAAGTTTGGCCCCACATCATCCTTAAACATCATTCTGTAAACCTCTGTGGCATTTAAGAAGGCATCAGGGTTTGCTAACATTCCCCTAATCCTCTGTATCAGATCTTCCAAAGGTGGGAAGAATCCCACGTAGTTTGTTTCCTTCTTGGAATCATTTATAAGACTGGATGCAAAAGATGTGACTATTAGAGCAAAAATGTTCTTTTAGTTAATTGAACACATTGTTTCAGGGTATATTCTCAACTGCTGCTTTAAAAGGAAGCCAAAACCTGTCAGAACGGTAATTGAATGATGTGTGCAAAGGAGTAAGAGAGCTGCTGGATATAAATGATAGCTCAATCAACCTGATGGCGACGCAGAGCTGCCGCTCGCCTGAATTCCGGTTGGGACTTTTCGTCTGGCACAGCCACGTCCCCGAATCCCTGCAGATACAGTATTTGCAAACTTAATCAGCAGCAACAGGTTTTTCTCATGACCTATTGTGTAGCCTCCCCCTGAATGGGCTGTTGTGCCGTGGCATCTGCGAGCGGCTCTGGCTGCTGCATAAAGGGCTCGGGGCTGCCCTTCTGCCCCTCTGTATTTCACACTGGTGCCTAGAAATGGCACCACACATCCCTGCTTTCAAGTGACACCGAATGCCTCGTTTTCCCCTCTATTCATGGAGGATTTAATTGCCCCGCACATCAAAAGCGGGATATCCCCCAATTACCGTCCTCCTCCCCAGAAAGCAGCCTCGCCGCCTATCTCGGGATGCGTGCCAAGGGATCCAGGCACCCGGAGGAGAATGGAACTGTCCAAATGCAGGTCAGAGGAGCCAGGGGAAAAAAGGAAACTGGCGCAGACAAGCAGGTGTTAAAGCACCTTTTTAAAATTTATTTATTTTTTTCTGTGCACCTCCATCTCTGAATGTCTGCGGAATCCTTCCTCTCCTGGAGCAGGGTGCTTTTCAGCAGCAGGAAAGGCAGATGCACAACTGCCTCTGACACGGGATCTGTGCCCTTCCATTCCCAGAAAAATGGGTGATCCTTTAAGGCCCCCTTCCAAACAAACCATTTTATGATGCTCTGCACAGCATCACAGCTTTAATGGTGCTTTAGCAGGGTTTTATGAAAGGTGCTAGGTGCCCATTCCTTAAAAATACTGCTTCTCTCCGCCTCCTGCACCTTCTGCTGTTTGCCAGTCATAAAGAATTATTTCATGAACAAATCAGCTCAAATCCAAACCATGTTAAGAAGTGGGATTTCGGGGAAAAACTTTTGTGAAAAAACTGCTGTAGCATTGTTGAGTACAGTGTTACAGACAAATAAACTTGATTTTTTTCATCAAAAGGCAGTAATGCTACCCACCCTGAAAATTCAAACTCTCAAAATTCTATGTTGCTTCTTCCTCTTCACCCCATTTTCTGCCTGGATTTATTTTGTACTTGTTTTACACACATACTTGAAGATGAAGCTTTGTTTTGTTTTTCTCTGGTAAGGTTTTTCTAATGAAAAAAAAAACAAAACGGTGACTGCATTCCTATGGTATGGGAAGCTCCTGGGGTGATTGCAAAGGTTTTTCCCTTCCAGCTTTGCTGCAGTGGGGATCTCAGACAGAAATGCTGATTTTAAAAGTTTGTCATCTCATGGAGGAGTCAGGAAAGTTTTTAAGCTGATTGTAGAGATATGTCTTCAAAGGAAATTAGGAATTCAGAGACGACTTCACTGGGGCTGCACATCAAGGTGAAGAATGCCTTTGAATTAGTAAATGATGAGGAAATTATTCAAACTCCCTAGAGGTTGCCTAGATAGGACAGTCTGGGGGAAAAAATGGCAGTGACTTGAAACCTTTCCAGAGAGACTTCCAGACATGAAAATTGACTTCTGCTCACATCCTGCATCCAAACCCCGTCCAGGATGCCTTGGAAATGCTTTGCCTGGAGGATGCCACCAGCTCTCCAGGGAACTGGCAAAGAGCAGGCGTAGCTGAGTAGATCCAAAAAGTGATAACTTGTACCATGGCACGGCTGGGGCTCCCACAAATTTTAGGTCAGCCCAAGTAAGTCTCAGTCTTGACTCTGTCCCTTCTTTGATTTTATGATTCTTCTCACCCAGCCTTGCTGTGCCACAACAGCTCTGCTACAGCCACTCTGAGCAACAGTTCCCGAGTTTCTTTTGGGTGTGTGGATGAAAAAAAGAAAGCCTGTGCACAACGTACATCTTCAGGCTGCAATCTTGGAATTCCTTAATCGTGTTAAATGCATTAATAGTGTCCAGGGAAATGCTGCTGTTTCTGTGCTGCAGGTTAAGCCCAGGCACAAAGATACTCTCCTGGTGATTTTCTTGTACCCATATGCTGGTGTGGCAATTTCAAGTGTCTGTCTGTAAATGAAAAGATTAAAAGTGAAGAAAATGGGGAGAGACAGAAGTGTTTTCACGTTTCTCTCGGATGGAGGAAAGCATGAGGAGACAGGACTTTTGTGAAGGTTGTTTAAGCAGCTGGAAAAAATGCCATTTGTCAGAGCATTACGATAGTCTAGTCTAGACAAGACGAGTGCCTGCTTCCAAATCCTGACAAATTAATGTGTGCTGCAACTTGGAAATATAATTCAGATCCTGACGGAGATTTCTGTTGCATCAATGTAAGTACACACACATACGCAGTAGCATATGCACACGCAGAGGGAAAATTCCATTTGTTTTACCTTGGGGATTTATCCTCATGTTTTATAAGGTGGCTGTTGGTCACTAGGGCCACAAGCGTAGCAGCATATTTGCAAATGCCCAATTCAGGCTGCTGGAAAGCCTTTTTTCCCCCCTTGGCACTATCTAAAAAAACCCACTAGCAGTCATTCAGGGCTGGATTGCAAGGGTAAGCTGAGACAGCTCCCTGGACTGTGTGAACAGGCAAGTGTAGTGGGGATCATCTTCATAAACGTGATCAAAGTCAAATTTAAATAATCTTTCTGGTGTCTTTTGATATTTTTTCCTTGCTACTTTTGCATGTTGGATGCCCCTGCCCCTTGTCCACTCTCCTCCTCTTGGGAAGGAGAGTGTGATGGACACTGAGATGCTGCAGAAGGTTCTACTTCTGGGATACAACCCTGGCTGGCCAAACCGTCCTACAAATACAAAAAAATATGCTGATAATATTTATCAATATTATCATATTGATAAATATGAAATGGATCACATCATCAGCATCCAATGTCTGCGCTAAAGAACCCGATCCCATTTTCCTCTGAGCATAAGACAACCATCTGTTTATTGTCTCAGAAAAAAAGACTTGCACTTGCTTTTATAGGTGTAATAAAGCACAGTTTCATTGTCTGCGAGGGGTTATGGCCCTTCCTTCCACCCGTGGCTGGGAAGATTTGGGGATGTCAGCTCCAGCACTCCCTGTTGCTGTCGGCGCCTCCCAAACCATCGCGAGCTGTTTCATTAAAAGCTCTTCCCCCTCCACACCCCCCGAATGTGGCGTTTCAGGACAGATTTTCCCTGCTAGCGTTGCTCCTCATTATTGGTCTTTGCACTTCCAGCATCTGGGAGCAGCGTACGGAGCATGTGTTCCCATAATTTATTTATATTTAGGGAAAGCGTGGTGTAGGTTGTGCAACGCTGAATTCCCCTCTCGATGGCTGTTTCCTTGATGTGTCAGCACAGTCTTTTCAGAGCTTTGGTGTTTCCTGTAGTAAAGACTTGATTCACTGTTGTGTCATGCCATGAATCCCCTGGTAGCCCCTGAAATGATATTTTTAGTTTCAAACAAGGGTTCTGATGCTCTGCGAGGCTCGGAAAACTTCTATTTCTCTTTCCCTAAACACCTCTTTATATCTTTGTCTTTTGGATCTTTTTCTGCTCATGGAGACCAAGGTCAATACTCTTCAAAATAAAATTGGATGGCATAATTACTGTTCCGGCTCAGTTAAGAGCTTGAATGTTTCCATATTAATGTCTGTCATTCTCTTCTTTTGAATGACAGTGCTTCTGACTGGGAGCTGCCAAGAACAGTTTGAACATTAAAGATGCATGAGTAAAAACGCTGTATTTTGTTAAGCCAGTCCATGTGAATGTCTTAGAAATATGTGTTCATATCACATCAAAACTGCCAGCAATGGCAGGGCTTTTCCTCTGCAGAAAGGGGGCCTTGTAAATAGTTGTATTCATTGGAGTTAAAATTAGGTTTCTGTGGTGTTGACTTGCAGCCAGCTTTTCCCACAGGGCAATTTATTTAAGGAAAAAAAAAAGCCTTAAAATAGTAATGTACATATGACATATTCTGTGAAGTCGAGAGTCCATTTGGACTAAAGCTTTCTTTGTATTTCTTTCATCCTCGGTGCCTTAAAGGAACAGCTTGGCAGTAAACAAATGTTTACTCCCTTGAAAATGCACAGACAATGCAACATTTCCCTTCAATTTGAGCTCATATAGGTGTCTTCTGTGGGGCTATAGAAAGAGAAAGGGAATTAAATTCTTCCTTGAACCATTGATCTGGGAGAGTTTGCCCAGTACTTGGAGCATGAAGGCACCCTTTGTTCTCCCACTATGTTGCTTGGATTTTAAAATTAAAACAGGATTCGGATGGATGTCACTGTATGTTTTTTTTAAGAAAAAATAGTAAACTCGGTAAATTGACCAGTACTTGTGTGCATCACTGAGCAAGTAAGCTGGAAGTTGTGTTGCACGCTGTGGCATCCTGGTTTGGTCCCCTCCACAGGCAGAAGTCCCTGGTCCCCACAGAACTGCCCGCTTGGGTAACAGCGAGTTTTCTTCCCGCTTTTTGGCCAGGGTAAGAAATAAATCTTGGCCTTTGTCCCAGGAAGGAATTGTTCATTTTCCCCTCTCTCTTCTGCTTTCTCCTGGCGCAGCTCCACGATGCCTTGGGGTGTGGGCTGCCGGTGCAACACCGGAGCCCTCAGGAGCACAGAGTCTTCCTAGCGAGTCAGATTGAAATGGAAAACAAAGTTTCCCTGATTCAATTAAATGTGGGAAGGGAGATGTGGTGTTGACTTTCACAGGGAATTAGGATCCTCTTACTGAGTCCTCTACCCCCCGTTTCTGGTTCGCCAAGTGGTCCTTCACGCAGGTCACACGTGGATGCTTGTTTTGATTTCTCTTGGAAAGGTCTTGTGGGTATTGATGGAAAAAGTGACACATGGGTCAGGTGCTATGTTCATATGGATAATTTGTCCATCCTACTGAGCACTTTGGGGGATGAAATACCAATATTTGTATCTTTTGGCAGTATCTGCTTAGTGCAAGATTTGTTATCCTCAAAAGCTTTCTGCTCACTATCAGTCCCAGATGGTGTTGCTGTACCTGCAAAGCAATTACAAGTAAAATGAGCCTGCACATATGCACATTTTGTTATGTGATTTTGTGGAAAGTAAAATGTATCAAATAAGGTTAGGTCTCAACTCTTGGTTTTTTTTGGTTTCTGCTCACATCCTTGTCTGATCCCCTGCTACAGCAGGTTTCCCTGAGCGAAGTGTAGTCAAGGTGGAGCCTTAAAGATGGTCATAAATCAACCCATATAACAATAGCTCTGCTTTTGACACCTCCTGTAAGCCCCTTGTGAATTCCACTGGGTTAATTTGCAATGTACTGTAGCTCAAAATCCGCATTTGGAGGGCAACGTTGCTCAAGAGTTATTCACAAAGATCAGTCACCCAGAAAAAAACAGACATCAAAGGAAAATCTTTACCCAGGACCGATATTAGTATCAATTATAAAGTGAACGCATGAAGCTTTTTCATCAAGGAAACTTCATGAACTTTTTGAGGGCATGGGAAGGCAGTTCAAGCAACTGCAGTGCCAAATCTCCTTCCAGGAATGGTCGTGATCATGAGGTTACAGATACAGTAATAGATGTCTTCTGACCTCTGGTCCCTCCTTGGCTCGGCAGAAATACCTTCCATCCTCTACCTCCCATCTCTTTATATTTTATTAGCATCCTATTAAAGGGAGCTAAGAAGTATGAGACATAGTATGTTTTGTTTCTCAGCATGCAAACCCTGCCTTATCTAACAGATTTGTGTTTATCTTGTGGACTACACCTAAATTTTGTTTGTTTTATTTGAGGTTTCAGTAGATCAAGAGCCTCTAAAGCCAAGTAGCCAAGGAGGATCACAGAATGGGTGTATGGAGGTGTACAAAAGGAGTAGGATCAGCAAATGAAGATGCATTGAGTGCCCCTTACAAAGCTTCTGAAATCTGTGATTGTTTTGTCCTGTCAGATTTTGCCTAGGCTTTGAAGGGTTTGCTCTAGAAAATGAACTTCTCTACTTCTCATTGAGTTCAATTAATGGCAGTGAATAAATATGAATCCATGAATAAAGCTTTGTCCACTCCTTTATTTTCAAAGCTTTGTCTGTGGAAAGGTCTTTGCGTCTTGAGTAGAGAAAACGAACCGTTCTGCCTCTTTTCTTTATTTTTTCCTGCAGGGTATGACAGCTAAACTAACATTTCTGCCTGCCAGCGTCTTTTGGAGCGTGAAACTGAATCAAGGGCAAGAAAGAATAGTAGAAAGTCTGAAAAGCAAGACTTTTAGGTGTGTAGAAAGACCTGTTTCTGTTTGCGTTATGCAACGCTCATGGGGAGGGCTCTGAAATCTCCCCCTTCCCTGTTTGCTTTGGCACGTTCAGCAGGAAGGTTATGGAGCATCTGGGCAGGGGGCTTGGGGGAGAAAATTCGGAGATGCTGAGGGTTAAGCTTGGATTTAGCCAGCTGGTTGGCTTTTTAATTTATTATTTCTTCACGTACTGGTTGAAGAAAATGGAGTTTGATCAGCTCCTTGGGCCAGGGCTGGATTTCAGCCCGGCTGGGTGGGAGCGGGGCCTGGAGCCTGCGTGGCGGCCGTGTCTCCTCTCCCGGCCGAGCCGCAGCGCTGGCACTTCCAGCGGAGGCAGAAAAGCCTTTCCCTTCCACACACAACCTCCTGCCTCCCTGGTGCCAGTAAAAACAAGAGAACGGCATGGCTTGAATAGCAGACCTCCCTCAAAATAACTCTGTGGTCGTGAGCTGAGGGCAGAAATTGTTCCTTCTCCGCAGCACATGTGAGATAAATGATTTGCGTGATTACTTCTTTCCCCTGCCCCGTTTTTAAAAGAGAGGGTTCAGATTTTTGAGCGGTTTCCTTCAAGGAAGTGCATGAGAGCTATTAAATACACGTTTCTCTTGGAAAAATCACCAGAGCCTTCTTTTCCTCACACTGCAGAAAAGAGGTATATTAAAGTATTTTTGCTGATGGGAACTTCATCGTAGTATTTTATTGGGTTATTTTGCTCAGTCTTATCTATTTTTTGTCACTTTTAGATGAAGTGATTCCTCTGGCAACAAATAATTTCTCCTAATCACCCAAGCCAGCCTGGGAATTTTCCTAATTTACTCCTCAACATACTTCAGCAGATGGAGGAACAGGGAAAACTGAGGAATGCTGAGGCGCTTTTGCTCACTCCCACTTTCTGGCACCCGAAATTAAAGTTCTTTTTCTCACCACAAACCCCTGACCCCTTTGCTTTCTGGTAGCTCAGCATCCTCTAGATGGCCCTTAGGCACAGCTTACGCAGGATATGTGCGGGGAGAGCAAGAATGGAGTTTCCTGCTGTGAAGGTCTTACGGATTCTGTGAAATCCCAGAGAGATTCAGGGAAATCTGCATTATAATGCGGTGTTTGGTACAGGTCTGTGCACTGAGCGGGCACACAAAAGGTAACGGAAACTAAATGTGTCAGGCATCATCTTTCTAATCCAATGTGGGTCTGTTTAATCTCTTTCAAAAGATGTCTTAAGAACTCCTAGGGTCTTCATTGAGCGCTGGGCTTTCACTGCTGCCCATATGGGGGCTGGGCTCCGGGGTGCTGGGGCTCTGACTGCTCCACATCACCCGGGCTGAGGCTTAATTAACACATAGAGGCTTCAGCCTGGGCAGGAGGGCATGATAGTGGGTCTGGAGGAAGCGCGTGTAATCCTATAAACGGCTCCTTGAGGGGCAGGAGGAGAGAATTGGGAATTCATGCTCTTTCTGCCTCTAATAGGAGGAACAGAAAAGCCCTTAGATGTGACTCAGACAGGGCAGAAAGTGCCCGCTCATCCCATCTTCTGAACTCCTCCATCTGGATCCCCCTGTGCTTCCACAGCCATTTCACCTTTGCTTTGCCTCCTGCAGAGCCCCCTGGCTCAGATCCTGAGTTCTAGACTCAAAATTCAGTTTATGCTTTCTCCTCATGCAAATGTCGTTCTCCTAAGCCAGCTCTGGAAAGCTGAACGCTGTGGGAAAGCGTTCGGAATTGGTGGGGGAGGAAATCTGTGTCGAATATTAATAAAGTCTTATGGCCCCAAAAGCTGTAGCTCCAGTGCTTCATGGAGTTTGTCATGTTATCATGGAATCACAGGATGGTTTGGGTTGGAAGGGACCTTTTAAAGGTCACCTCGTTCCACCCCCCTGCCATGGGCAGGGACACCTTCAACTATCCCAGGTGGCTCCAAGCCCTGTCCAGCCTGGCCTTGGACACTACCAGGGATGGGGCAGCTTCTGTGAGCAATTTTAAGTTTTCTTAAATGTTATGTAATGTTGGAACAAGGAGAAAAGTCTGGATTCTTGTAAGACATAATGTGCCCTTAACCACAGAGTAAAGGAAGAGTAACATGCCAGGGAGAAAATGGTTGCATTGAACAAGAAAATAATGGATGAAAAATGAAGAATTGGTACAGGCTAAGCTTTTATCAGTATTGATCTTTGCCTGCTTGTGTAGTTTCACAATAGTAACTTTTGACTAATTTGGGCAGCATAAAGCATGAAAGTAGAGCATAAAAGTGAGGACCACGGGGCAGATGAAGAGAATGATGAGTAAATCAAGCAATCTTTTTTTTCTCAGTACTCTAAGATCATTTTTATTGCAAAATTCTGAGTGAACTTAGGAGGAAAATGTGAATGCTTAAAATGTTGAAAATCAGGAAACAACACAGCATTCAGAGAAATGCACACATCCTGCATCGAGCTGCGTTCTGCACACAGAGCTGGCTGCACTGGTTGTGACTCAGGTGAGCTACACTGAGGCTGTATAAAATGCTCTTGGCTTTGCAAAGACACAAAAGAAAGGGAGAGGTAGGAGAAAAACGCAGAATCCCTTTCTTTTAATCCGCCTTCCAATGTTTGGCTTAGCTACAGAGCAATAACAAAAGAACAGTGTGTATTTATTAACTGAACACTAAAACTTGTGTTTAAATGTCTGTGGAAAGAAGAAAAGCCTAACACCTGTGAAACCAGTCAAGCTCTGTCTGTCCTTGCTGGCACTAGGATCTCCAGCTTTCCAAACTGCTGCCTGACAGGTCTTCAGCTGCTCCTGGACAGAGGAGCTGTGTTTTTCCAGGGCACTCACCACCACCACCATGACCACTCCTATGCCCCAGTAACAACCAAGAGCATCTCCCTCTGCATCCCCGTGCTGGTTCCCAGGGAAAACCCACACCAGCCCCACGGGGATGAGCCCATCTCTGTGTTCAGCCCAGAGCAGAGACTGCAGCAGAGCCTGGGGGCATCACCAGCCTCAGCCACTGCAGCTCCCGTCTCCTTCGTTCAGCTTCCAGTGCCACAGAGAGTGGCATTCCAGGGGGTCACAGCCTGAAATGCTGGAACATTTCAGGGATATCAGGCACCGTGTGGGCCTCGGTCTTCCAAGACCCAGCTGAAGTAATAATTTACCTTTTTAAGTGTTGCTTAGGGTAATGCTGTGGTGGTGGATACACCAGGAATGCCCAGCTGGAAGAAACTGAAGCTGTTCCTGTCTGAACCAGTTTGTCAATAAAGCCATATATCAATAACTATTTACAGATTGACATCCTGGGGCAAATTCTAGGCTTTATTTCAGTCAATGCATTGGCACTGGTCTTCACCACTTGAGGGCAGAGGCCCCAGGGTTTCCTAGCAGGGTTTTTAATTACCTTAATATATTCTCAGTTGATGACAGGCAACTGCAGCACACAACATATTGCCCTTCTATAGCTCCTCTGGCATTTTCTGGTGGTATTGTGTGGTTGGAGCTGGTGGAAAGGATTCAATTGCAAAACAAAATGTGAAAATACATTGAATATTTTAAAAAATTCCAGACTTCCATGAAAATGTAGCTATCTCTTCATTTATTTGTTTTAAATAGCTCTTTCATGTGTTGGGACAAAGGGACATTGTATTAATCGTGAAGTGTGAAATGTTTTTCTTGTTTGCTTGGGACAACAACTGGGAATACATGGATTTGCCTATTCACGCTTTATTGTTATGACAACATTTTTTCACAAAGTATTTGAAAGCCAGTGCTATGAAAGGAATAAAGTTGGCTATAAAGCTGGAGGAGGTTCATGCTTTTGTTTTAAGCTTGAGTGTGTGAGCTTTGTCAAAATTGTGAGTCTTTCATCCGTGGTGTCTGCCTGATTCAAGGGTTCTTTTCTTGTTCAAATATCCTTTAGTAAAACCCATTTGACTGAAAGGCTGTGCAAACACGAGCTGGCTATGATAAGAGTTCTTCATGAAATCTTTAACATGCTTTGTCAGCATGAGGTTTTTTCAGCTGCGTGCCCTAGTAAATAATCCCCCCTCCCAAACTAAGTTCATGTTCTTGAAGTGCATTTCTCATTTGTAATTGCTGTAATTTTGTGATGGATTTATGACAATAAGCCTTTATGCCTTAGGTGAAATGTTAATCCACTCTGGATTAGAAAAATAGTGCCCTATTTCAATAGTTACTTGAAAAACAGTGCCCTGGTCCAAGCTGTGCTACTAAAACAAGCAGCACCAGAACAGTCAGGCCCCAGCCATGGCTGGGTTTGCACTGGATCTGTTTCCTATGTTTCTCTTTCCTGAATGAGCTGCCTGTCAAGCTTTCTTTAGCACCACTAAAAGGCATCCTAAGGAACCTCATCCTGTGCCTTTGCTAGAGGAGGATGCATTAATCAGCTTAATCAAAGTCAAAACCCATGGCTTTTCTTTCAAATGTGGTTGTCACATGGGAGCACATCATCCCATGGGCAGGAGCTGGGGACAGAAGGGTTCATCTGAACTCTGTTCCAGCTCTCTAATATCCAAGAGAGTTTGTGAAAAAAGAGCTGTTTGTCCTGTAATCAACTGTTCAAATCATGCACCACACAACCTATTTTCTCTGTCTAGTTTTGTTATGAAATGTGTTCATAGGAGGAACAAGGAGCAAAACTCGTCTTTGAAAAACTCTCTGTTTCATTGCTGTTCATTCCTGTGCTGCTGTTCTAAAGTTTGAGCTTTTCCAGCTCCTATTCATCCCCGCTCACCTTTGCTTTTCTTGGTAAAAGTCTACATTGGCACACAGCTCTAAGACAGGAAAATGGAGACATTTTATCACATGCCTCTGCTAAACACAACTAATAACATGCGGGATATTTTCCACTCCACCCAAGCTGCATAATTGTTCGCCGTATGAAATGAAGTTAATTCTGTGTAATGTTTTGATGAGTAATTTTAATCAGGGCTGTGAAGAGACTGCTCTCAGGTCTGGAAATGTAAGTGCTTCCTGTAGTAAACAAATCTTGTGGTTTTAGCATTTCACTTAATTTGGTTTTTCAGATGACAGAACATGTTCCTTCTCTTTCCCTACGGTCTGCAAGGCTTAGGAGCAATTTTGTAGCCCAAGTTAATTTGTTCCTGCTTTAAACCAGTTGAAGGGGAGAGAGAAAATGTAGTTCTCACCTTTTCCTTTGACCAGGAAAGTCTCGACCTTGACTTCTTTGCTTTTACCTGTCCTTCCAACAGCAAGGGTGTGATTCTGCTGTGCTGGCCCCTGACGATGAGCAGCTTCTTTGCAGGGTGGCCACTGGACCATTGTCCTGTTGGAAGAGCACATGGGGGAACGGGTGAGTGTGAGTGGATTTGACACATTTCAGCACAGGGCAGTGACTGCAGGCACCCGGAGCCAAACGGATCCACCAAAGAAGGCTCCTGACTTGTGGCAGGAGCTGCCAGGATGAATTTGGTCCATGGGTCTTAATCTTTATTGCATGTCCTAAGATCCCAGGTGGTTTCAAGGCTCCTAAATACACAAGCTTTGCTCCAGTCTAACCTTTGAAAGCATAAGCTGCAAAAGGAGCGGTAAAAATACTTTTATTTCATTGTACTGCACAAGGATTTGTCTGTATTTGGGATGGGCGAGCCTGATCTGATTCTTGGGTTGTCCCAGACAATCTGTGGCCAAAAACGCCAAGGTACTTAGCTGTCCAGAGCAAGTACAAAACAGAAATTCAAAACGGAAATGTTCATTTGCTATGTATGTTATCCACAGGCAAATGAAATATATGATAGCTTTTGCAAGAATATATAAAGGAAAATAAATCCCCAGACTGGCTGGCTGTTTATTTATTGTAGCAATCTTACACTTTCAGACTCCTGTGTGCTGCCAGGCAATGGATCACTGTGGACATATCGTGTATTTGTGTGAACACCCAACACTAGTCACAAAGGCAACTCTTGGGAGCAGATCTCCTGACAAAATGGCAATGGTTGTGAGTCAGGAATTCACATTTTAAAAATGCTCTCCAATATTTCCATGTGATTCCTTGGTTTTATGAATTTTCCATTAATAATCTTGTTTCCCCAGAATGTTTCCAGCAAGGAAGCACAAACAGGAAAGTCGCGGTCATTTTAATATATATGTAAATAGGAGGACAGTGGTGTGATGCAGAGGATATTAACATTTAGCAGTACTCCACCATTTACTATTGGTAAGCACCATTTCACACTGCAGTTGGAAGTTTAAAGTAATGGTCCCATGAGCTATCCTGTCTCCCTCTTTTATTAAATTCTTTGTCATGGATTTGTCCTTTGCCAAACACATCACCTGCTCTTTCAAAACTGAGAATCTCCAGATGTTAATTTTTTACTAAAGCAGATTCAATGTTCCCCCTGAAAAATACCATGGCAAACAAAAGATGCATGCTGTTACAGAAATGACAGGCTTCTTTTTTTGGCAGGTATTCAGCAGGCTGAGAGTGCAGGGAGTGCCTGTTGAAGTTCACAATTCCTGAAGTGCAAGAAATGTCTTTTAACTCCACACTGCAGTGAACAGGGATGTGCAGCTTTTGCTTCTCTGCAGCATCCGTGGTGCAGGCTCTACCCCGATGAGGGCAATGGCTGAGAAACTGTCCTACCCCTCCCTACAAACAGTTCTAGAAAATATTGCATTAAATTTCCTCAAGTTTTAGGTGTATTTCAGCCTTCATTTGCTAAGAAAGCTTCAAAGGACTTAGAGCACTTCTCTGTAGCAATCATTGTCCCCATTTGTGCAGCATCTGCCACGTGGCGATGACCTGGCTGTCGCATCTCCCTTCATTTGGGAGGAAGAATCTCACTGCTCCTCTTTTACAGAGAAGACCTGAAAAGCAGAATTAAATGCCTTGTGCAGTGTCTCAATGGGGCAGAGATGAATTCTGAGCTTTGGTCTTACCAGACCCTCACCAGCAACATAATTCCTTTCCCTTGTTCCAAAGGTTTCTGCTAAATAAGCCTGAATGGACAGCATCATCCTGAGGGTGTGCAGTTGGTTCTGCTTGGCCCAGGAAATGCTCCTGCCTGGTTGGGGGAGGTTTCCCGAAGGATGGCTGTCCATGCAGTGCTGGGTAGGGATTTATGTCACATCTAAAGCACTTGTCAAATGCTCTACACGAGAATTTGGGGTACGGAGATCACAAAAAGAGTGATTGGTCTGAAGGCATGGACGCTGCCAAGGTGAGTTGTGCATACATGTATTTAACAGAAGCGTACAATATTGATTTTCCGTGACCTGGATGATTTCACAAATCATTTTGGCACTTAATTTTGTCCCCTAAGCTGTTTAAGGAGATACTGCATATCCATGTAAAAAACCTCGCAGCTCAGCCTTTCCTTGTCCTTCACTGCAGAGGCACACCTGAGTTGTATCCACCTCCTCTCACAAGCACTGTCCAATACTGCCCTTCCCTGGGTGTTAACCTGATTTATTTGTTGCTCCTTGAAAGACTGATTTCTTCATTCAGACTATGTCTTTTATCACCAGCCTGCTCCTTGTCTCTGTTGATAACACAGTTAGAGCAAAACAGAGGATTTGATAATATTTTAATATATTGGGGTTTTAAACATTAAATATCTCAACTTCCATTTCCTACAGACACAGCAGATTTTGCTTCTGGCTGTGGTGCGGGGTTTGAGGTTTGGTGAAGCTTCAGGATGGACATGAACCGAACCCTCTGATCTTCTTTTCCTTTGTAAGTAACCTTCAGAGCCAGTGTGGCTGGAGGACGTAAGTCTGGCTGCTTCCTTTCTGTGCAGAGACACTGGATCAACACCTGTGACACACAGCTAGGGACGGATTCCACATATTGTAGCACTCGCTCCCCTGCCGACGCGGGGACAGAACAGATTGTCGGCTCATGCTGCAGCCATCTAATAACCCACCATCTGTTTTCCATTTTTAATTTAGACACAAGCCATAGACCTGAATCAAAACCGTGGTTCCAGACCCCGTGAGGATTGCTAGAAATTCTTCCGAGTTTAATAATTAAATAAACAACAACAACAACAAAAAATTATTTAATCTGTCAGCAGAAATCCACCGGGCTGTGCACGTGCCTGTAGACTCATTACCTCATTCACTGCAGCCCCCGCGCTGTCGGGGCTTGCTCCTTGTCACATCTCAAGTCTCTACCAAAATTTCTGCAGGGCAGGGACTGTGTATGTTTGCCTGGTCATGTATCTATGGGAATAACATAAAGTACTAATGGTATTAGCAGCAAGTGTGAAAGGCAATTTGGAAACCGGAGTTAATTTTGAAATTTGGCTCTTCAGTTCACCGTGAGTAACCAGGCAGAAAGCAGGGAGAAAAAAGAAACCTGTCATTAAATGTAATTAAAATTAGGATTTGAAATGAGAAATGCCATCCAAGTCATAATGGCTGTCAAGGAAATGGCCAGTGAAATCATCAGCCATGGGCCAGATCAGTGCCACCCCAATGTGGCCACCAGGACTCCTCCTTCCCTTTGAGCTATGAGCAAAGGTGATGTGACCATGTGGGCATGGCACAGGCCCAGCAAGGGATGTGGCACAGGGCTTGGGCACAACAGGAGGAGAGGTTGTGTTGGGCTGCAGCATTGTCTTTGGAGCGTGGTTTGGGATAAATCCCTCCTGCCAGGGGAAGCAATGACTCAGAGGGACCACTCCTCCTCCCGATTCCTGTCCCGACGTGGTTCTCTCCCCACAGCCTCACTCATCGCCTTCTCCTCTCCAGCTCTCTTGATGCATTCCCAGCCTGCTGGCAGCCCAGGAGAGGTGTCTACCTGGAAAAGTGCAGGAGCATTGATATAAAAGAATAATATTATCAAAATGCAGGATTTGAGGGTGAGGCTTTCCAGGGACTGTCTCAAGCTCCTGAGGACTGAAGAGTCGTCAGGATTAAACTCTAAAAAGGAGCTAGTTCCCAAAAGACCTTGGCCTTTGTCCAAAGTGATGATGTCAACAGGAGAAAGGGGAAAAGTCTATTCTCCTGGTGTTCATCACTTGGACACAAAAATAACTGCCCGTGACAGGGGCCTGGAAGTGGATGGGCTTTAATTCCCCTCCCAGTCCACACCACTCTGTGGTTCTATGAGTATACAAGGGGCTTCGTTGGTGATGTCAGAGGGTTGAAAAGCATTTATGGAGTGAGCAGGTGAATCTCTCCACAAGGAAGGCCATGGCTGGGCCAGTCCTTTGCTCCTCAAACAAGGCATTTCCTGGCTGTGCTGGGTCAATGGCACCCAGATTTTGTTGTCCTGTTTCAAGTCTGCGGAGCCAAATGCTACCTCGGGATTTTCAGCAGCATCTCAGACAGTCCTCAGTAATGGAGCAGACCTTGCAAAGGACAGTGTCCCCTGCATGGCTGCAGGGACTTCTGCCAGGTGCTCCCAATCTCCTTGGGAGAGCAAACAGGGCAGAAGCCCTATTCCCAGGGAGTGGAGCCAGGTTACAGGGATGAAGCAGAGGTGGATGTGCTGCAGTGGAGGCTGCTGGTGGAGAAGTCTGCTGGAGCTGTGTGGCTGGATGCTGGCAAAGCAATGAGAGAGGTTTCCTCTCCTTTTGGCAGAATGAATAGTTTGATCTGGTTTGGTTTCCCCTGATGAGGTGAACAAGCTGACAGCACTCGTCCAGAGTGAGTGCCAGCAGAGGAGGGGAGAGGAGAAGCTGAGAGTCACGAGGGTATTATGTGGGACTGGGGCAGGCTTCCCTCTAGGTCTTACTTACGTTTTAAAACCTGGATGTGGCCTTGGAGTTGATTAGGGAGAGTTTCTACCTTCCTCCAGCTCCAGCCCTGCCCATGAGGTGGTATCTGAGCTGCTGAGTTAAGGAACCATTGCCATCCCAGAGCCTCTGGTGTTATCCCTCCCAGGAAAACGAGCACGTGGCTCTCCGCAGGGTGAGCGAGGATCTGGGCACTGCCTTCAGGCCTGGACCTCGGAATGGAAAGACTGAGCTCTGCACAGCACTGAGCACAGCTCCTCACAGCTTTCTGCCCAGAAGCTGAGTCTCCTCTGCCAACCCTCAGCTGTGCCCAGCCTTCCCAGAGCATCGTGCAAAGCCATGCTGCTTTCTGCTCCCAACTGCAAGCAGCTCGGAGTTAGGATTAGGATAGGTGGGTATTGTCCTGGGCCAGTTTTGGAAGAGCTGGTTAATAGGAGTACGGCACTGAAAATACCTGCTGTGGAGACGACCCTGCAGAGCTCATCCAATGTGAAGGAAACAGTTTTTATCTGAGTCTCCCAGGCCAGAAAATAAAAGTGATTTTATAATTTTGTTTTAAATGTTTCAGCTTCTGCCTGTCTGTTGCAACCTCCTTGTTATTTGCTGCATCATTGTTCATCCTTTCTGGGGAGGGATGGGGAGGGCAGCCCTGCTGTTTAATCACTTGCCTTCCCTGCTCACTTGCGGTTAATACTTTCTCCTCAGCACAGCAAGTGGAATGCAGTAGTGCTGCTTTGCATTACCGCCCTGGAGCTGAGAACCAGGCCAATATCATCAAAATTCAAGGCATTCCTTTCCCAAACCCACTTTACATGGAAAAGTACCCTTAAATCTCTCTAGCCCCGAATACCAGGCTTGAGGGCCTCTTTACCTGCCAATGATGCTGGGCAAGCTTTCAGCCCAGATAAATCACAGGCAGCTGGGGAATGGGTGGAGGCTCTTGTTTCACCACTTGAAAGGCAACTTTTAAAAGTTGGTTGGAATTCAGCCTTTAATTTTGCACCCACAGATTTGAGCCCGTAATCAGATGTGAGCTGGGATCTGCAGATCTCATCTGCTGCAGCACTAACACCACCTCTTGCTTGCTGCCTGCCTAATCCAAGAGAACAGTTAGGTAATTAGAGGTCTGAACGTGTTTAGCTTTTCCCACCACTAGTGATGAACAGAGCATTAAAAGGCATTGGATCCTCTGCACACAGCCTGGGCGAGCAGATTCCTGTCCTCCTTATCTCCTGGCCATTCTTCGTTTGGTATCTCTAAGTGCTCCCTGTAGCTTTCCCATTTATCACAGGCTGCTTTCCTGAATTAAGTCCTCTGTTGTTATTATTATTATACAAAACCCCCAAACCCACGCACTTCCAAAAATGAGACTTCATTTAGTGGGAATTCTTTAAAACATACTTATTTTATTTTTCAAATCCAAGCTTCAGCAACAACAACTATGCAGCACATGCAGCATCCATGGCTTGGGGCTGTGCCTGTGGGCAGCCAGAGCCTGACATTGCTTCCAGGGGAACATTGCTCCACACAGCCCAGCAGAAAATTGTTATTTTTACTGGCATTTGTGCTGCAGCAGAATTTGGAAGAGGGCATGGAGGAGCTTTACGGCCTGGTGTGCTTGTTCTTGTTGTCACTGGTGAAAAAAAACCCAAATATATTTTAAAACTACAGCCTTTGTTCTCTGCATAACGATGGGGGAAATGGTGCTCTGGTCTGCTGCCTTACCTGAAATGTCACCGTACCTCTAAAAGTAAAAGTCAGGGAAGTAAAATGCAAAAAGAAATATGTTTTTTTCTCATTTCTTTCCTACATGTATGTAATAAGTATGGAAGGAGGTATATTTTTGCCAGGATACTCCTTGAAGTAATCACTGAAATCTGTTTACTACTGGATCCCATCATCTTTGAGCTACTTCATTCACAGAATGATGGATTTAACTCAAACCACAAAGTGCAATGGAGCAAAATGATTGGACTTACTTTGAAGTACCCGACTCTTACAAGTGCTGCCTTATTTTATTAAGAAAAAAATAAGTCTCTGCGCAGAAGCCACTGATGCTTCATCAGGCTTTGGATGTCCTTTCCCCTCTCCTGTAATCCTGTGGTCTCAGTGATCTGACTGATTCCCAGCTGGAAGCGAATGCTGTCTGGGAGTGATCCCAGTGCCCAGCACAGCAGCCATGGCTGGTGGCAGGAGACTTCCCCAGAGAAGCCAGCCCATGCCAGGAAAGCATCACTTACAGCCAGGCACAGGAGGGGAGGTGCATTTTGCTCTGGGGCTGTGCTCTCAGTGGCGTTTCTCAGTCGAGATGATGATTAATGCTGTGTCCAGTCTAAAAATTTAGATTTTATATATATATAAATATATATATATATATATATATGTAACTGGGCACTGAGCTTGCTTTTTCTGTTTCCTGACTATTTTGAATGTGTCAGGCAAGATCTTTTTCCTCCCCTGGAAAAACTGCGTAAATCTCTTATCATGAATCCTTTTTGATTTGCTTCTGGTTGTCCTTTCCGTCTTGCCCTTCATTCTGGAACATGCAGCATGTGTACATTTGACAAAACCACATTTTTATTCCTATGGCTTGAGATTCATTTTCTTCTTTCCGTCCTTTTGCTTTCATTACCTTGCCTCGTTACAATTTAGGTTGTAAAACTTACGGGTTAGAAATTTTACTTCTAGAAAAACACAATGACAAGCAAACCATGGTGCAGAAGGCACGTTGTGTGTTCTCATGGGCTACTGCTGTGCCCACGGGGAAAAGTTCCTTTCTTGCAGGTGAACGGAGAGCATGGAAATGGAGCGGAATTTGTACTTCATAGAATCATTTAGGTTGGAAAGGGCTTTGTTAAATGCCATATACATACAATATTTACTCCACATTCGCTGACCTGAACCACTGAGCAAGGCTGCTGAAGGCTGTTACCTGTCCCAGCAGTGGATGTGGTGAGGGGTTTGTGAGGCTGTGCAGGCTCCTTCAAGATGCAAGACCCTGTCTAAGGAATATCCTGCTTTATTATTTATTTAAAGGATGTTTTCATGACACTGCAATTTCTAACCCAGCATGGCGAAACCATAAAATAATAGTGGGTCTGTTTGGGAGGACGTGTTTTATTTGGCACGTTTTGGGGAATAGCAGTACAAAGGAAGAAAATAAAGTTGCAATGTTTATGGCAGCTGGGCTCTCTGTCCGTTGGTAACCACTCACCACAAATAACTGCTTGCTGGTGCCCACATGTGATATTTTAAGGCCCGAGCTCTTAAAAAGGAGCTCTTAAACATCAGCAATATTTAGTGCTGTGCAGCCTCCTGGCCACACATAATGACTGCAGTGTTTTTTATGAAAATGAAACTCATCACATTCTGGGCTTTGCTTTAAGACCTCACATCAATCACTCAACCCCAAGCCATGCCTCACACCTTTTCAATTCCCACAGCCTTGCTCTTTCCGTTATGTTGCTCTTAATGTCTCTTTTTTCCCCCTTCTTCCTTGCTGCCTACTCCTTGAGGAAATATCCTCTCTCCAAAGCTATTTGCTGAACAATCCTCCTACTGATCTGGAGGAGAGAGGAAAACCTGATCAGGTCCGTAAGGCAGATGCAATTAGAGCACAGTTACTGACTGTTACAATAAAAACAAGCCTAAGTAGTAGAAAGATCAAGCAGCAGGTAAGGCAAGTAAGGGAAAAAATATTTTTGCCCACCACAAAATTAATGGTGGGACTCATTTCCACAGGATATTGTGAAGGACAGAAGTAGAAATTATTTTTAAAAATTGACTAAGAAAATTAATGAAGGCTGGATTCATCACTTGTTATGAAATGCAATGACTCAGGTGAAAAAAGCTGCTGAGAAAGCTCCCAGGCAGTTGGTAGGAGCTGGGAGGGCCAGGCATCCATTGCTGGTCCTGTGGGAAGTGGGATGGATCTGACTCAGCCACTCTTACGTGCTTTGCAGCCATGCCACCCGTAAGGAATAAAACAATTACAAAACATAATTACAAACTGCTACAGACTGCATAAGTGCAGTTAATTCAAGGTATGGATTTGCCTTACTGATGAAATGACCCAGTTCTTCCCCCTTTTAATCTCTCAGTTTCTTGCTTTCTGCCTGACACTCTATTTCTCCTGCTCTGGTATGATAAGTTTTGTTCTGCTGCTCCCCAGGGATATGCCTGTGGCTTTCTGTCTGTAAAGTTATCTCATGTAACCAAAATAAGTACAGCAGTTTATTCATTTGCTTTTGCTTTCTCCCATTCCTTGACAATCCCAAATACTCTGGCTCTCCCTTGCTCCTTAGTCTCCTCCTCTCTGCATAGTGGACAATAAATGCTGTAGAAAATCTTTCCACCAAGCAGGAAAGGTTGGTAGGACACTTCCAAAGTGCTTGGTCCCTTATCACAGACCCTCGTGGTGAAACTGGGGCTCAGCCAGCATCGAGGCCACTGCTGAGTGTCTGAAAACTCTTCCCACCACTCTGTTTTAATTCGAACCCCCCATCCTCTGGTTGTTTTGAATTAGGGTTTTGGCCTGGGATCACTGAATCACACGATGTGACATGAGAATATATATTGCAAACAGAGCACGGAGCTGGTGGTTGGCTTAGCATCACTTTATCTCTTGTGGCTGGGGGAGCGCAGGATGCAGGCAGCTGAATTTCTTGCACTGAGACAGCGCTTTCCTCTCTAAGGTTATGATATCATGAAGGAAATGCAAGATAAGCTACAGCTTCAGCAACCTCCTTTATCTTGTCCCTCCTCATCCGAGATGCTGGTGCACAAAGAGACACTGGTGAGCTTTGTTTGGTGCCCTGCCGAGGATGCTGGGCAGCAGGACAATGCCCAGAGCCACAAGTCACCAGCTGTCCTACAGCAAATGCACCCACAGTAAACAACCAGGGACAATGGGGACTCTGGGGAGGGGGAGTGGGTTTGTACCAGGGCTAGTGACTGTACCTGAAGTGACAAAGGGACAATTCAGCTCTTTGGGACAGCGTACGGCGGCACGGCGCAGAGAGAATGAGTGAGGAGAGATTAGCAAGGCTGGGCTTGTGGGGGCTGGCACATGATAACGTTATTGGTTCTGTCACTTGATGCCGGGTGAAGAATGCAGAAAGAAAGTGCTTTTAGCCAGCTAAGTTTGCATATGATGATGGTAAGGTTATTTTATGGCGTTTTCGTCTCTGTCCCCTTTTTCTGTCTCCCAGAGTCCGGTGGAAGACCACTCTACTCCTTTCATCTGGTGATATTCCTGGTTATCAGGCAGCAACAGGATGGTGGAATTCCTGCCACAGCAGCATCACTGCTGGCCCGGTGAACTGTTAACTGGCAATTGCCCAGGGATCAATACACCCAGAAATGTTCAGGGTGGCTTACCTTGGGCAGGCTTTGAAAGTATCAAAATCTGAGTGTCTGGCCTAAAGCATTCAGAATGGAGGAAAGGTAACTCACACCTGAGGAAAAACATGGTCTGATGAGGATTTGCTCGCTGAGGAACTGGACAGCTCTGCACAGCACACAGTGAGAAACCCAGCATTAGGCACCTGGGCTTGAAGAAGTTGGTTTGTGCCCTCCGTGACACACTTTGTAAAACCAAAATCTGAATGTAAATAGTAGCAGATAAAGAATATTTTTTTTTTTTAAATGGCCCATTGCCATGAAGAAATGGAGCTGGGCAAGCAAACAAGCAAAGGCAGCTGAGAGAATGAAGGTCCCATAACTCACAGTGCATTTGTTTACTTACTTTGGCATGAGACGCAGGTGTGAGCTCGGTCTTTGTTTCTTTCTGAAGCTGGAAGGAAGCCTGCCTACTCCTTGCCATGCAGGTAGAATAACTCTAGTACTGAGGGATATTCTTTAACTGCCTTTTTTTAACGAAGGGACACATGCCTTTTGGAAAAAAAAAAGAAGTCCAAGGACCAGCTAAAGTTAAATAAATAAAACCCGCAAACTGTTTCACTCAAGGCTCTAATGATGGTTTTCATTTATTCACCTCGCCTCTCCCTGAAATAACCTGAACTGAATGTTCATGGATTACTCTCCCCAGTTTTGCTTCCTGCCATAGATCTTTGCACATTTTCACCTCTCAGGTGTTGCAAATCTCCACGGGCTCCCCCTGAGCGCAGACTCTGTACACGCTCTCTCCTTGGTCCTGTTAGTCTTTTGTATTTTAAACTTTGTAAGGATTTCTTTTCATGTGCACTTTTTGATGTTAGACCCTTTTAATGCAAGCTTAATGGAATCACAGAGAATCTGGGGGAGGGCAAAGCGTAAGAGCAGTAGTGAGGATGGCTGAGTGGGCCCAGGTAGGAGCTGTTTTGGGGAATAGTGGCCACATCCAGCCCCAGGAAATGGAGTTTAGCCTTCGGAACTAAATGCAGCTGTGGGGAAGCCCCTCCTGGAGCTGCAGGTGGAGGAGGTGTACGTGCAGGAGCAGGAGGTAGGAGCTCAGGCCAGCTGTACAACCTCACCACCTTTCCTGTGGGATGGATAACAGGGAGAAAAGCAGCACTTGGGGAAAGTAACCTGGGCGGACTGACAGCATTGTCCTGTGTGTGGAGGTGCAGAGGCTGGGCAGCAGGGAGAGAGGGAGAGAGGGAGAAAGGAAGAGCAGACAGCTGCTCTCTGGATGGTCCATGTATTTGGCTAATGATGGCAATAAAATAGGATTAGCTGCTAGCCCTGGATTGATGGCCATGGCAATTGCCAGACACTCTGCTTCCCTTCTGTGAGCAAAGGAAGGTGGCTGTGTGTGGGAATTACTTTTAAAAGCTCATTAGCTGGGTGTTAAGTCTCATCAAACAGTTAGCATTGCAAACAAGTACAACCTGGGTATAATTGCAGCCTCTCTAAATTTGTTTGCCCCATTAATACCTGCCACTATCAATTATTTAATTCCTCCTCAGCCGTTTGAGTGCTTGTTTCAAACTGGGCCTTACATGGATTTATTTATTTGCTTCTGACCAGAAGATAGCAGCAGCTTTTTAAACCAGAAGATGTGTTTTCTGCTCCATGAGTCCTGTAATATGAAGGAGAGATTAAGTGGGAGACGATGAGGATGGTGAGCTTTGGTTTGATGCTGCAAAATCCATGGGAAATTTCTAGGGAGTGGGCAAGCCCAGGTTTGAAAAGATTGGGGTTTGGAGGACCTGGTTTGGGTGTCCTAGATGTGCCATGGAGTTCCCACCAAAGCAAATGGAGCCTGAGTCATGCAGGAGGTTTTTGCTCGTGTTTATTCCGGCAACGGGAGAGCCATAGCAGCAGGAAAACAAACTTTGGGAGAGAGGACAGATAAATGAGCCATTCCCGGGCAGCAGGAGTGAGTTCCACAGGGATGCCAGAGGGGAGAGAGGGTCGCCTGCCCTGGGGCACTGGGGGAGTGCAAGAAGGGTGAATTGTCCCTGTCATGCTGATAAGGAAAATAATAACCAGAAAAAAATCTTTATTTTTGAGTGCTGACTCAAACATTTTTGCCATTTCTTACCTCGGAATGTTTGCTTTTATTGCTGTTGAACCTCTTTTTTTCTGGCTGCTGTGTCTCTGCTGAAAGTTTTGTGGAACAGATGGCTCCTTGGTAGTTTCTGTGTATGTCCTTCAGGACAGCTTTTTAAATTCTATTTTTTTTCTTTAAAGTGACACCTGTTGTATGCGGGTATTAATTGGAGAGGGCAATAAAGTGGGCTGGCAGGTGAAAACCCTTCTCTTGATCTCCCTGTGCTTATCTTTAATGCTTTTAAGCATGGGGAATCCAAATAATTAATGAAGGTGGCATTTCTGTGGTCAAAGGGAGAGCTTTGCTTTGGCTCCCAGCTCCCCACAGCTGCTCAGCTGCCACGTGAGCAGGCATTTCTGTGCAGCGCATATGTGGCACTCTGTGCTCCTGGCGACCTAGAACAGGGGTCTATTTTGGAAACCGCTGAGGGCTTTGTTTGCACATTTATTCCCTTTGCCGAGAGAGGCTGCAGACTGTTACTGTGACCTTTTGTGTTCCTGTGATAAGAGGCTGTTTTGGAGGAAAGCAGGTCTGGTGCTTTGGGCATCCAGGAGCCTTTGGAAAGGCCTCCAAGCCATCCACGCGGAGGGAGGCAGGATGCTGATTGCAGCTGGAATCCATAGGCTGGGTAATGTTTGCTTGGGTAAATATTTGGAGTGTAGGCGTAGGAATTTAGAAGGAAAGAGGTTAATGTACGTACTTCTGCAAGGCACTGGGTTTTGAGAGTCCAATTCTGGAGGCATCTCCAGCCAAGCCAGGGCTGCTTCCAGTTTATTTCCTGTAGAGCAGAGGGATGCACGTGGAGGGGAACGTGCCTTCCTCTCATCTTCAGTCAGGAACCCTGCAAAGCTGTCAGGCACAGCTGAAAAGGGGCTTTTGGTTCCTAGAAAGGGAAATGGCAAACCGCCCTGAAGACAGAGCAGCAGCACTTTGTGTTCTGTCTTCAAACCATCTCTCAAATACAGCTGCAAAATAATTTAAGTTTAAATGTTAATTTTTATATAAGAAGCAAACTCTAAATTGTTCTTGCTCTTTATTTTGGCACTAGAGCTGCAAAAAACAAGGCATGTCATATGGCCTTTATAAATTAACCCCCCAAAATTTGCTCTAATTTACTTTCAAGTTTTGATAACATTGGCCTCCATATATGTTCCGAGTTTCTAGGAGTAAAAAAAGTCTACTTTCATGAATCATAATTTTTGTCAGGGAAAACTGAATTATGAAGACATCCATGCTGAAAGTACTACGTGTTTTTTTTTAAATTATTATTCTTGGTTAAATAAGTAGCTTGGAACTGTTCATTTTAAAAAAGAAAAACAATGCTGGTTGCTTTTTCAGTGGCCTTTTCAGCTCGTGCATGTAATAATATATAAGATGAGGCATATTTCCATAGCTGCCATTCTGGAGTGAACAAAGCTTGTTATTAGCTTGTCTAGCCTGGTTTGTTTGATTTGAACTGCAGTCAGGGGATGAGTGCATGCTTGACATTTCTTCTGCACTAAAATGTCTAAAGCAATGCCAGCCTGGGCTCCATTATGGGAAACGAGTAAAATCCATTCAGTATGTTCATGAGCAACTATTCTGACTTTTAATATACTTACAAAGTATATAACCACTTTTGGCTGCTTATGCAGGCAAATGTTTTTGATGTTTAAAAGAAAAAAAAGACTAGTGTAGGTTTTCTTAGATATGGAAAAAGTACCAGCAAAATCCGTATTTGTTTTATGTGGCTGAGCCTGTTTATATTGCCCATGCTGAGGATTATATGCCCTTAAACAGGAGAGGAATCTTGTCTACAGCTGTTGTGGGGAGCCTTTATTGTAAAAGATGACACAGAAAAAAGCGAATTTTCTTAATGAATATATTAGTAATGAGAATAGAAGACAGATCTGTGATTTTTAGCTCAGTTCCTTGGACCCTGGAAGTATTTTAAGTACATCCCTGACCTGATTCCTGTTGAGCAAATAAAGTGAGTGTATCTTTGAGGTTATTAGTTTCAATGGGGCTTACATGTGTGTTCAATAACTATGTACAATAAAAGCTCTGCTGAATTCAGGCTTTAGGTTTGATTTTCAGGTCATGAACAATGGCATTTGTCCAGCTTGTCCTGAGAGCTACAGATAAAGCCACTGTGGGTGTTCAAAGTAGCGTTCTCCAGGCTTAAAAATGTTAAAGAAATAGACAAAGTGTGTTTTTCCCTCTCGGATTCTCTGGAGATGTCCGATTTGGCTGCTGGCCTGCCATCCTTGCTGGCGCATCTGAGCACACCAAACTGAGCTATGATGCCACTTAAAAGATCTCTGGCTTCTATTTTACAGCAAAAGACCTTCCCACCAAGGATGCTTTATTTCCAGCTCTCTAGCCAAGCTCCAGTAGGAAGTGGCATTTCACTGAGGTGGCTCACAAGCCACCAGCTGGCTGATGGGGTCTGCCTAAAATGGGAGTGGGCTAATGTCACCCTGGAAATGTGAACTCTCTCTCTCCTTAATATCCTGGGAAATCAATGAAGGGGACATCAGAGCACAGCAGACCCCCAAGACCAGGGCAGCTATGCCAATGTTTTTGATGCTACTGATGTCCTACCATGAGGGCTGGCAGGTGGCTGTTGTGGTGGGGCATTTGCTCCTTGTTCCTTCTTACCCTACTTTTGCAAAAGCAGAGGAGAGACAAGGGAAGAGAGGGGAAGGAAGTCTAGTACACCTTCCAACTCCTCTGCTGGGTGATTAGCAAAATCTAAACTCTCTGATGGAAACTTTGAGTTGTGGCTTGGAGAGAATGATCGATATCATTGTCAGATATTCTCGGAATTAAAACATCATTAAGGTTGGAAAAAGCCTCCAAGGTTAGTGAGCCCAGCATGGCCAAGGCCACCACTAACCCATGTCCCTAGGTGCCACATCCACACATTTTTTAATTCTTACAGGGATAATGACTCCACCACTGCCCTGGGCAGCCTGTGCCAGTGCTTGACCACCCTTGCAGTGAAGAAACTTTTCCTAATATCCAGTCTAAACTCCTCTAGCACAACTTGACGCCATTTCTTCTTGTCCTGTTGCTTGTTACTTGGGAGAAGAGACCAATCCTCAGTGATACCCATCACTTTAGATATTGCTGTGCAAGCTCCAGGCATTGCTCAGGGATCTCTTTTACTTCTTGGCATTATTTATGTATCTTTAAGTATGCCCAAACCTCTTTTTATTTTCTTTTGCCACAGCAATTAGTTAACTAGCCTAAAGGCTGATACAAATGGCAGTGAGTGTGACCAGAAATCAGTGTGCAGAAGTGGCCTCTACCACACACCTTCATGCTGGCTCTCCTGGAGCCCTCTCAGGGCTCCTTCCCACAAGATGTGTCCGAACAGGAGGCATCCAGGCTCTGTCTTTTTCCAGCAGCAGCAGGAAAGCGGTTTCAGAGTTCCTCCTTTGGGTTCATGCCACCCAAACGTGGATATTTTTTTGGTAAATACAACATGCATGCAGCCTGCTTGACCTCAGTAAATACAGCGTGAGCATGTGTGCAAACTTGAGGCCAGCGCGCAGTTGGGGACTTGGAGAGGCTGCTCTGGCAGCAGGGACCTGCCATCAATCACAACCCGCGTTCAGAGCGTCAGCCCTCGCAAGCAGAGCGGGCTCTGTTGGCCAGTAAAAGCTCCAGGTGAGGAGGAGCATGCTGGTGGCAAAGCAGCACTGCTGTGTGGTGTAATGCATCTGTGGTGCTGCAATGTGTGCACAATAACAACAAATCCACACCTTTCCCCAAAATAGACGCTGTCATTTTTTTTCCTGGTGGCTGGCAGGTATCACTTGAATCTTCCTAACTAGATTGAGTCCCAAACACTTCCAGGTTGCTCCCTGATCAGTTTGTCATGGAGAAAAGACTGAGCTCTTCGTTCACAAACTGTGTAAATTTGTGTTTCCTTCATGAAATGGGAATGTCCATGATGTCTTTAAACTGTCTGTCTCCAAGTCTTCATATAAAGGTCAAGGCTGGCACCTGGTAGTAGTAGTCTTCCTTAACACTTTGCATCAGACAGTGTAACTAACATTTTACTATTTATTGGTTTGCTGTCTGGGGGAAATGTGATTAATTTTATTTTTTTTTTCTGAAGTTTAACCCAGTCACCCAAACCAGACATTATTCTGATGGTTCCTGTCAGAACACTTTCAGTAGTGGTCCAGTAGTGTTAAAGATGGAGATGAAGAAAGACAATATGGCTCGAACAAAGCTAATTGGAAAAACTCCCATAAACTTCAGCACAATCAGGATTTAATCCCTGCTATTGTACAGTTAAGAAAAGCTACATGAGAGAGAAGTCTTTAAAAAAATTATTAGAGAACAGTTGTGATCGTGCATGTCAAATGTATTTAATTAGAAGAATTTTTCCAGTATCTCTAGAGATTTAGGGACATGCAGTGGGACCTTTTCTGTTTGGAAAATACTTTGCCCATTGTGGGCACTAGGAGAGGAAAAAAATTGAAATAATCTGTATCCAATTGCAGTTGGAAATGTAATACAATGGGATAGGGCTGAGACCCACAGACAAGCAGTGGCAGCACTCCCACTGACCTTAATAGGAGCTGGACCACATCCCACACGGCCTCGGAGACGTTTGTGGGGGGAAAAAAAAGCCTACTGCAAAGCTGAAAGATGAGAATGAAGAAACGCATGGATTTCAAAACTCTGTGGCTCAAGTGGGGCCAGAGCCAGAACCTGCTGAAGCAAACACAGAGTCAGTGGTCAGGCAGGCTTGGTTTGACTCAGTCTGTTGGCTCTTTTGTTTTGCAGAAAGTTTTGTCAGTTCGTTTGTTCCTACTCTTAGAAAATACCTGTTCAGCAGCAGATAACGCACATTAGCAACTCCTTTGTATAGCTGATACACTGGGTTTTATCCAAAATCACAGGAGAGAGGGTATTTGTGTGTTTTCACTAATGAAGTCCGACAGGAGCAGGTGACATCCACTCTCTGCAGTTCCCTTCTCAGAGGGGGATGTCTCCCATGGGATCAGCCAGACCTGTGGGCAACAGCTGGGGAAAGGCTGGTAAAAAGGGGTCTTACAGGAGTGGGGTTTCTATTGCTGCAAGGTGAGGCAGACCATGGAGGTACAAATGCTGCTGCCTTGCTGGCTTTGAAGACAGCAGAAAAATGATGAGGAGGTAAAATTCGTTAGAGGTAAAATATCTTCTGGGTTTGAAACGCAGCTGAGGAAAGGCTTCCTGGTGGAAAGGCATTTCCTTCATGTGGAGGAAAAGGAACACCCAAAGGACTGCAGAAAGGGAATGAAAATACCTTCAACAGGGCCAGCAAAGGCCAGAGAGCCCCCAAGCTGCTGTTGCTTCCTTGTGAACTTATGGAAAGAGGTCTCCACCATGGATCAGTTCACAGCAATCGGGTTTCTGATGTAAAAACGTGGGGAGCTAAAGACAGGACAAACACAAAGCCCCTTCTGGATAATAGGACGATCTTTTCTGTGTGTCTCTCCAAATGCATCAGTTCTCCAAACTACATGGAAAAGTTTCCAATTTCCAGAACTTTCAGCAAAGCAAGGCCCACCAATACCAGCTTTGCAGGGAATTATGAGGGTCCTCAGCCCCAAGGAGCTCTCAGAGAGACAACCCACAGGAGGAGCCCAGCTCCAGAGCAAAGGGCTGCCTGCGCTTCCAGAAGAACTTGCTAGAAGCCACAATGCATCTTGGAAGGAGCGGGGATCATATTTCAGCCCTGGATTTTAGGCACACGTTGTGACAGCCCGCAGCAGACATGCCAGGAACTTCATTCCGTAAATCACATTTCTTGCAAAGGAGGCCTCTGTGCTCAGTAGTAGTAGCATTTGTTTCTTCTTTTTCTTGGCTGCTTTGCTTGGAAGTAGTGTAAAGACTTAACCCTGGTGAGAAGGACCTGCAGAGAAATAATGGAGTATGTGAGAGCTCCGGCTTTTGCCTTGTTAAATGAAACTAGGTCTATATAAACACCCTTGAAAAAACCCACTGGTAATGCTGCAAACATGGGATTCAGCAGCGGGCTGTTTTCATTTAGCTTTTTGGCAGCATTTTTAACAAGAATATGTTTTTTTGCGACTTTCAAACCAGACACATCATCTTGGATGAACTATAATGGTAATAAAAGTATTGCAAATATCTCTATTTCTAACCCAGGTTTTGCTGGAAACATCTTACTGCTCAGAGGAGAAATAGAGCCTTCGTGTACTGAGTGTAACTTGCTAAGAAGTGAGTACTAAAAGCATATTCCTGTCTTTACTCACACCCCAGCTTTACTCTTAGTGTTCTTTGGTTGGCTCAGTATCACCCCCCTTGTTAAGGGTGGCTTTTACTTTTATCCAGCCGTGCTGCAGAAACTTCAGAAGCTGCTGACCTGATGTACTTTGCCTTTTCCCTCTGAAGTGTGTGATGTGTTTAAGGCGGCAGTGTTTTGTATACACAAAGGCTATCATCACTGCAAATTGCCTGTTTGTAGACAAATGTTTCCTCAGTCAGTTGCTGAGGGTGAGGAAGAGCTCTGCTGTCAGGTAAGAAGAGGCCTCAGTCTGGAGAGAGGTCTGCTTTGAACGTTTCTGAATGAATATTTTGCAAAGAAATGTATATACGGAGACATGGTGTTCAGCTTGATCACAGTGGTGACCCTAAAACACGGTAGTGGAGATAGTCAGCATAAAAAGGGTTTCATTAGCAAAGCTCCCACTGATTTGTAGAGCAGACATGAGCAGCTTCAACTCAAAGTTCCTGCCTCTACTGGAGATGCTGAACCCTATCATCAGCTCATCATCACCTCCTGTAGTCCTCTGTGTATCCAGAGTCAGCCTAAGGTTAGGCAGGAATTTTCCCTCACTATCATCTAGAAGGTTACTCCAGAATCTCTCTCAATAGCTCAAAACTTGCTAACTTAGGTGTGTTCCACATTTCCTTGTCATTGCCAGCTGGTAAAGTTTGGCATAACTGTCATTGTTAATCCCGAGCAGCACAACTCTTCATTGTGCCAGTGAATTCAGTCTTTTTTTAAAATTCTTGTCTGTTCTGATCTCATTCTCCCTGAATGGACATTCCCATCTTCCTCTGTTTGACCGTCCTTTCCAATCTTATGCTATCAACAAAATCCAACATGCTCCTATTTCCTGTGCCAAGAATATCAGTGAAAATATCTAATAATACTCTAATTACTAATATTAATATTAATCTAATTATCTAATAACCCAACGCTCAGTGTCTAGGAACTCTCCTCTTCAACTCTATGCCGATGTCCCCCCTTTCAGTTTGAGATGACACCTCCAGCTTCCCTAAGAATTTCCTTCTGGCTCTCTGCTGAAAGAGTTGCTGGAAATGCTGAGCTCTGCCCATTTTTCTGCTCAAAAGTTGGGTGAAGACCAAAAAGCACATTTCTTTAAAATGTACTTGTCATAGAATCACAGAATGGTCTGGGTTGGAAGGGACATTAAAACTCATCCCATTCCACCCCCTGCCATGGGCAGGGACACCTTCCACTGTCCCCAAGCCCCATCCAGCCTGGCCTTGGACACTTCCAGGGCTAGGGCAGCCACAGCTGCTCTGGGCACCCTGTGCCAGGGCCTCCCCACCCTCACAGGGAAGAATTTCTTCCTAATATCTCATCTAAATCTGCCTTCTGTCATTTTGAAGCCATTCTCTCTTGTCTTGTCACAACATGCCCTTGTAAAAAGCAAAAACAACCAAAAAACAAACCAGCAGAACTCCTGAAGCTGGGGCTGTCTCTGAGCCAAAACACATCTTAATAATAAAGAACTGAGTGAGAAAAGGAATTGTGCCTTCTGCAAAACCTCTGGATTTATAAGAATCATAAGTAATGGTATGTTTACCACCAAGAGCCCACAGTACCTCACTGCTTTGACTAAACCATTCATGCTGTCCATGAAGGTATAGATGTGGTGTGTTGTCACACAGCTGCTGTTTATCAGTGCCGTTTAATTCCTTGAGGATGAGGAGTTCCCCTGCTTTGGAGCAGAGCTGCCTCTGGGAACGCCAATCACAGCTGCAACGCCACCACCATTGACCACAGCAGCAATCACTGCCTCCAAACACATTCACCATGTGGAAAACCAGAGACCTTCCTCTTCCCAGGTGTTTGCTCTTTCACCTCTGCCCTCCTTCACCCAGCAAAGCGACCATCAGTGAACAGCAGCCCACTGAGGAGTATTTGAGCTTCACCACCCGAGGAAGGAGCGAGGTAGCAGCACCATTGGTGTGAAAGTCGTTCTTGCAGCCCGTGGGGTGCTCCGGGAGGCAGGCAGGGAGTTAACTTTGTGCTCTGCCATCGCTTGGAGTTGCAAGGCAGCCTCTGAGGAGGAGCACGGCCCACGCGCCGGAGCTGTCAAGCTGCAACACGCCGGAGCCACCGCGGCACTCCCGGCACGGCTTCGCCTCACCCGCACCGCTCCTTCTGCAGCCTCCGAAAGGCCAGTGGAAAATAACAATCAGGTGCTGCATTGTTTGCCTTCAAACCTCCCGTGCCAAACACAACACGGATTCCCTGCGCTGGGAGGTGCAGACAGGCACAGAACGCTCTCGGTGCGTTCTCCTGCTGGTGTGTGACCCTGCAGCCCAGGGCTTTTTGCACTTTGGGCTGGTGGGGCCAGCAGCAGCCTCAGCCACGCCATGCCGCAGTGCTTCAGGTTTGCGTTGATGTTGCCGTTCCGTGGAGCCACAGAACCCGCAGAGCTGGAAGGGACCCATTAGGACCGTCGGATCCTGCTCCTGGCCCTGTGCAGGACATCCCATCAATCCCACCCTGTGCCCGAGAGTATTGTCCAAACGCCTCCTGAACTATGGCAGCCTTGGTGCTGTAACTGCTGCTCCTGTTCCAGTGCTCAACCACCCTCTGGGTGAAAAACCTTTTCCTGATACCCAACCTAAACCTTTCTATAAATATATAATTTTAATGACATTTGATGCAGTGCTGTCCCTGCTGTTGGTCATACACTGCAGCTGGTGCATGCTGAAAGCACAGCTGACCATGCTTTATTTTTTTTTCAAATGTTTAATTGGCCTGAATAAAAGACTGGATAACTGGCATTGATTTAGGTTACTCAGGAAATTCCTGTAAGTGTAGTAAATTTGCACAGTTTACTGGCTATTCGTGCAGTCTCTCCCTGACAGTATGTGCATCACCCCACACTTCTCTGTGTGACAAACCCATAGTGCAAAAGGGTTCTGGTGTGGGGAAAAGGCTCTTTAATGAAGCAAAATTATAATGAGGTTTTGCGGCTGAAAGCTGAAGCTGAAGAATTCAGACCAGTAATAAGGTGTGCATTCTTGGCCACTGGAGAATTTAATATCTGAAACAATTTGCCTAAGGATATGATGAATTCTCCCTTTGAAAACTTAAATTAAGATGGGGTTATTTTTTTCTAAACAATCTGGTTCAACCAGAAGTTATGGTCTTAATGCTGGAGGTTCTGGTAGCAAGTATCTGACCCAGGCAATGCAGGCGGCTGCAAGTCTCCACTTGGGTGAAATAAAATGTTTTAAATTCTGTACTAAAGCATTGCTTATCTTCATGCTTTAAGTCTAAACTCAATCTTTCCTGCATGAAGAAGTGGGGGAAAAGTGAGAACGAACGGCATTGTCTGAATTTTTCTGTGATGTACTTTTACTTCTGTATCTATTCCTCCAATAACTTCTCACTGACGTTAAATATAACTTGGCTTAAAGGGAATTGTCTCACCTTTATAGAGCCTCCTGATACCTTTTCTTGTCCTGGGGAATGGGTTACTGCTTGCCAGTGCTAAGGGATAATTCACCAGGAAATACCCCAGGCCAAGCAATGAACTGCACAGCACAGCAGCCCTCTTTCTGCTCGTTTTCCCACAAAAACAATCCTTGCGTGCCTAGATGTTTAAGGAATGCAAAAGACAGTGGAGGTAGATTTTGGAGCTATTAAGTGTATGGCCTTTATTAGAAACAGTGTGGCCAGCAGGAGCAGGGCAGTCATTCTTCCCCTGTACCTGGCACTGGTGAGGCCGCACCTTGAGCGCTGTGTCCAGTTCTGGGCCCCTAAGTTCAGGAAGGACGTGGAGACACCTGAGCGTGTCCAGAGGAGGGAACAAGGCTGGTGAGGGGCTTGGAACACAAGCCCTGTGAGGAGCGGCTGAGGGAGCAGGGGTTGTTTAGCCTGGAGAAGAGGAGACTCAGAGGTGACCTTATCACTCTCTACAACTTCTTGAAAGGTGGTTGTAGTGAGATGGGGGTTGGTCTCTTTTTCCGAGCAACAACTGATAGAACAAGAGGACACAGTCTTAAGTTGCGCCAAGGGAAATATAGGTTGGCTAATAGGAGAAAATTTTTTTCAGAAAGAGTGATAAACTATTGGAATGGTCTACCCAGGGAGGTGGTGGAATCACCATCCCTGGACGTATTTAAAAAGAGATTGGATGTGGCACTCAGTGCCATGGTTTAGTTTAGTTGAGGCGTTGGGACAGAGGTTGGACTCGATGATCTCGAAGGTCTCTTCCAACTCGGAAGAATAGAAATAGAAAGCGAAAGTATTTTCCTTCTCTTCCCTTGGCATGAGGGGAGTTTTACAAATGCCCCTGTGGTGGGCAGGGCACAGCCCTCCCTGGCTGGAGCAGGATTTCTCCTTCTCCTCCTGGCCTCTTGTAGAGGAGCTGTGGCTGAACTGCAGTGCCATCCAAACCACTGCTGCCTGCCCCAGCAGCTCCTGAACCATGAGCCCCTGCAGGTGAGCTGGGGAGAGTATGGGCATGGAAATGTTTGCTGCATCGCTGGGAATACCTGGGCTGGCAGGAGCTGACAGGGCTGTCACCACAGCGGTGCTGAACAGTCAGCAACAGGACTTTGATGAGAAGGAAATAAGAAGGCAAGTAAGAGGAGGACCTTTGATACAATCCCTACAACCCAAGAGTACCCTACAAACTCTTCCAGCATTGTATAAATGTACTAAATTAATCCAGTGTTCATGATCTAGATGAACCCTTGTACTCATTTCAGCTGTTTCTGTACAAGGACCTCGAAGGAAAATGAAGATAAAGGCCTGTATGTGAAGTCTACTTGACTTTTCTCTGTCTCTATGATAGCGGTGAATGAATGTCTACAGGGAATGCAAAACTTTATTGTGTTGTCTGTGAATAATGAGTCTTCTCTTAATACTCTGGAATTAGTAAATAAACAAGAAAGTGCTTTTTGGAGACATAGATGTAGTGATTCCAGCATTTCCCATGATTTTACACTTAGATTTATTCAATCAGTGAGTTTGATGAGCCCTCAGACCATGTCCCCACAATGACATCAGCCAGACTCCCTCTCTTGTGCTTTAGGAGCTCATTCTAATAAATGTTGTTCGTTTTTTTAACCTGTGAGCAGAGCAGGGTTGGAGGAGAACTGAAATACCAATTTACTTCATGTGAAGGTCTTGTGAAAAGCAGGCAACTTCCAAGGAATAAAATACTGGAAAATTATTCTTTCATTTGTCAGCATGCTAAAGCCGGGATCCATCCTTTTGCCAGTGCTAAATTATTCTTCATTGTGTACAACACAGCTTCACAAATCATGGCTTTTTCAACCTTACTGCCCAATAGTTAGTGAAATGAGCAGAAAAAGCCATGCTTTCATTTAGAAAGTGGTTCACTTTGGGGAAACAAATTTATTTATCAGCAAGAATTTTACTTTTTGAAGCAAAACCAGTACTTTGCTGAAGAGTGTTTTGGGGAAAACTGCATATGTGTATCTCCCTGTGTTTCCAGAAAATAGATAGAAAAATCCTCCTTACAGAGGTTTTTTTTACTGTCAACGAGGCACAGACCTGAAAAGCTCTGGAGGGTTGCGAGCTGGCAGCTGTGGGAAGTTTTTATGTTCTTCTGCCTTCGTGGCTTTCATCAGCAGAGATGCACAGGGTGGCATTTTAAGATTGTAGCTCACCAGGAGAGTGGGAGTTATACCCTCTGGACAGACAAGGAGATGAGATTTATACCAGGAATTTCAAAGCATGCAATTGAGGACTACATGCAGGTAAATTTTGCTGGGCAGATGTTTCTTTATTAGCTTGAGACACACATACTTTACAATGCTTTGTGTTTGGCCAGTAAATTATTTAATGGAACAAACAGTTAATCTTCAGTCCCAGCCTTGACTCTGGCTTTGCTCTTCAAGCTCATACTCACTCCAGAGCAAATGTTTCTGCTGACAAATTCACAGTGATTTTTCACGTTGTTGGCGTGGTCTGGCACATTTCTTCAAGGAAAATAAATCTTGATATCAAATAGAGAATATTCACCTAAGGAGGAACTGAGTAAAGGTTGGCTATTGGTTATTCAGGTGTACCTTCCTTCAGGAGAAGAAACTCATCCTTCTCTTTAACGCTTGAAAGATGTTATTGACTTTAAATAGAAGGAAAAAACATTGAGAGTACACTGCAATCTCCTGACAAATATGTAAAATCCTGTCTATTTGTATCCACGGAGCAGAGCTGGAACCAAACAATGAATAAAGACCATCAGTAAACTCCCTGTAGAGGAGGCAACGAGCAATGGCCCGGAATGGATGGGGATGAGCTTTTTAGCAGGGCTGGTTGTGATCAGACAAGCAAGGGGGTGGTTTTAAACTAAAAGAAGGTTGATATAAGGAAGAATTTTTTTACAATGAGTGTGTGAAACACTGGCACAGGTACTCCAAAGAATCTGCCCCATCCCTGGAAGTGTTCAAGGCCAGGTTAGTTGGGGTTGGAGCAACCTGGGATAGTGGAAGGTGTCCCTGCCCATGGCAGGGGGTTGGAATGAAATGATCTTTAATGTCCCTTCCAACCTGAACTATTTTAGAGTTCTATAATTCTATGAAGAATAAAGGGAGAAGTGGCCCTGGGGTGCTCTGTAGCAGTAATAAATTCAATAATCAATTTCTAGGACTGGACAGGTGTATAACTGAGCCTTACCCCAGCACAGTGACACCCTGGATGTCTCTCAGGAAGATTCGTCATATGGAAGTGGTACCCAGCCCTCACACGGAAATAATTTCCACTGCTGATCTACAAGCTCTTCTGCAATGTTGGGTGAACTGAAGTCAAATATTACACTTTAAAAGACAATTACGTGTCTTTCACTTCCTCAAGTCCCTCTAAAGCCAAACAGTGCTATCTAATCTAAACCACCCCAGCTCTTCTCCATCCCCTCAGACACATGCTGTGCATTACATTTCTGCAGAAATCCACTGCAGTCTGGTTCAGCAATCCCTTTGAAGTCCTTGGAAGCTTATCTGTACTCCAGCAAGCAAGGGTGTGTCTCCTGGGCAGCTTGCAGGCGACCATAAAGCAGAAATTTATCCCAGAGGCCACAGGTGGCTTTCTGGGGATTTTTTTCTCTGAGTATCAAGAAATCTCCATAAGTTACCCCAGAATAAAGGGCTTCTAAGGCTGCCAGTGCTGCTGAATGTGGGTGGGACTCTAGTGTGGGACACATCACAGAGCTTTGTGGCCATGGCCCACCAGGACTTAAACAAAAACCTTCAAGAAAGCACTGAAAATTGTCACAGCTGCCTTGTGACAAAACTGAGCAGGCAGAAACAAGGTGGAGGTGGCAGGAGGCATCTGCCTGTCTCCCCTCCAAACCCCAGCAAATCCCCCAGGTGCAGCCACCAGCATCAGCCTTTCCCTGCTCAGCTCCATTCCCAGTCTCCAGAGGGTGTACAGACCCAATTGCCCCTGCCCCATCACCCCTTTCCTAGTAACCACAAATGCTTTCCCTAAAAAAGAGCTGGAACATGCTTTTAATGTCCCAAGAGAAAACAACAACAACAACAAAAAAATCTGACATTAATCCTGAGAGGAAAATGGCTGAGCAAGTATTTATGTTGATTTAGGGCTGTTCTTGTTACATTCTTGAAACTACTGGGGTTATCTTGCAATCCATCTGAATTGCAGCTTGCGGCATTTTGAGCTAATTTTCAATTGTGCTGCATTTAACTATTCTTTACCTCCTTCTGCCTCCCAGTATTTGTGGAAAAACATTCATCAGGCTTAGGAAGCCCAAGTCTACAGCCTCTGAGGTGTCTCTGCACCAGAAAATGGAGACAGAACATCTCCTAAAAAAAGAAATGTTGGGGTCTGATGAGATTTTGGACTCTGCTGAGAGGCGACACTTTTGCAGGGCTGGGTTTTGGCTGGAGGAGGGCTCCCTGAGCAGCTCTCTTTCTGTTTATTTTCTGAATGTTTTGAGCGAATGCACGTCTCTATAGATGTTTAGAGAGCAGCAGCACTGGAGATGAGGTTTATTTATTCACAAGATATGTATCATGCAAACAGCTGTGCACTGCTTCTCCTCACTGCTCCGTGGATGAGATTCAGCTCCCAGCCCACAGATCCGGCTGGGAGGGGCAGCACAGCCCCCAGGAGTGGGGTCTGCAGTGCCTGCAGGCTCCTGCAGCTCCTCCAGCACCAGCCCATTGGGCTTATCCCTTCCTGGAGCTGGAGCTCTGTGCTGCAGGCTGGAAAGTGGCAGGAAAAGCGGACATGACCCAGCACTCACAGGGTGCCCAAAGAAGCTGTGGCTGCCCCATCCTTGAAAGTGTTCGAGGCCAGGTTGGAGCAACTCCGGTCTAGTGGAAGGTGCCCATGGCAGGGGGAAGTTGGACTAGCTGACCTTTAAAGGTCAGAACCTTAAAGGTTCTTCTAATTCAAACCATTCCATGATTCTAACATGGACACGAGGATTTTGGAAGACTTCTTCCTTCTGGTGAAGTTAATTCCTTTCTCCCACTATTCTCTCTATTAACAGAAGAGCTCCAAATGGGTGATAAATTTGCCAGAATTTTGGATGCAAGGGCATTAGGAGGTATTTTCTCCTGGGCCAGTTTGGTGATCTTCTCAGCATCCAAGAAAAGGAAATCTTAGTACTAAATGCAGCACTCAACATATGCAATGACCAGACAGATTTTCCTGGAGTACAAAGCAACTGGATGTCTCTAAGCACATGGGATCACAGCATGATTTTCCTCTGGGAACTTTTGCAAGTCACTCCCTGAGGAAAGTGGGGTTTAACCCCATTTTTCACATGCCTCTGGAAAACGCTCTTGGTCTGTTCCTTACCCCTTAAACCATCAGAACCCGGGGGATTGGAGGCAGGGTATGTGCAAAGAAGCCTTGAATTTCCACATCATGTCCTGGCTTCATGACAGTTTTAGTGAGAGCACCATCTGAGCACATTCCCTTCCTCCTTCAGCTCCTTTTCCCTTTTGTCCCTTCTCCTGACCCCTGGGCACCCCTGTGGCATGGAAAGAGACCCACTGCTTGCAGTCCCTGCTGCCTGTTTGTTTGCAGAGACAGGGTTAAACCTGCATTACTTCTTATCTGTAAATGATGTTTTTCCTGCTGAGCACAATTACAAATACAGAGCTCCTTTCCTTTCAGCTCAATTTTTCACCACTTGTTCCTCCTCCCCCCCCCCAACTTGGTTGTACTCTGGCGATCACAGCAGTTTCTGTTTAAAATGTTTCAGTTTCTCTGTTTTCTAGAATTAACCAGGAGCTTGTTGCTACATGTGGAGCAGGGCGGGACTGCCGATGCCTTTTTTTTCCCTTTTCCCCCTCAGAAAGTAGATTGCTGAATGTAAGGCTTCAGGGAATAAAATTTACAGGAGAGAAATTGCCTTGTATGTTTTCAAGGCAGAGCTACCTCACTGGCCAACACAGGATTTCACCCTTTGCATGCCTTGAAAAACTCTTTTTAGTGCTAACGCTTTCTGTAAATCCGGGATCAGTGTTTCTCCAGTTCCTGACTCCTTACTACTCTTTTCTTGTCCTCTGAGGCCAAAATTAACTTTGCTGCTTTCGGATGCATTGCTGAATTGCTCTGATGTGCATGTAATGAGGCGGAATATGCCAGTAAAAAATTGGAGCCCGGTTTAATTTCTCCTTTTTATAATAATAATAAATCTCGAGAGAATTTTGAGATTTATCATCTGTCACCAATCAACATTATGGCCCTTTTCAAAGGACCTGTCAAATTTTGGGACCCATCCAGCTCGGGAAGGTAGGGAGAAGCCATTTGACATGAGACTGCTGTGGGGGACACCCGTGGGACAGGGTTGGCTCTCCAAGGCTCTCTTTGGGAAATGAAAGGAGCACCAGGATTACAAACCAGCTAAACCATGGCTGCACATCCTCACGGACCTGCTGTATTCCTCCCACTAGAGGACAGCAGCTGGTGTGCACAGCCACCAGGAGCATTTCACAGCAGAAGCGAGAATAAAACAGCCCTACCCTTCCTGTAGAAACTTGTTCCTTTCTAGTGGCTTTCACATAATGAATCCCAGTGAATATTTAACTAAGTCTCCCCTGTAATCAGGTTTCTGGCCTCTTTACTTGTACCCACAGTGCAAAACATTTCCTGACCCACTGCGCTCAGCTGCCCTGGGAGTCTCCAGCAGGATCTCTGCTCAGCTGGCATCATGAGAGCAGCATGAGGGTTGTTGGGATTTTCTCACCCAGCAATCACCAATACAACCCTTGCTAGCCTCTGAGAAATGGGATCTGACCTCAGCTTGGCTATCTGAATCAAAAGCAGGCCTTCTCTTCGAGCCCTGAAATATTGCTGTGTTTATACATATATGAATATTCATTCATATGCATATGAATATTCAGTAATGCAAGTCTGGATTTCATGCAAAGCAAGCTTCTCTGCAACCCTTTATTTAAAACAGAAGAGAATGAAGGAGAAAAGGGTGTTTCTGGGTCTGTGGGAGCAGGGAGAAACCTTTCTATGTTTTCTGTTTAAGGAACTCCCCACGCCAGTATCGAATTGTCTTTGGGATTTATCTGCCCGAGCATTACCTTTCCATCCCATTCTTGGGGACTGCAGCTTGTGAGCGTTGTTACAGAGTTAACAAATGAGGGCTGTTAAACCTCGGTGCATCCACATGTTTATGTGGAGACTTTCTTGGGCAGGTCACTGGCTTCTCTCCAAGGCAATCCAGTCTCTCAAGTGAAATTGTGGGTATCACAATCACCTGGCAAACTGGAGGAGGAGGTCATCTTACAGTGGGGACTGGAGCTGATAAAAGACGTGGCTTTCACTGAGAAAGACACATAAAGGAATAAGCAAATTCCTGTGAAAACTATGGTAGGAGATAGGGAAAGGAAATTATGTGCAAAGGACGGGGAGAGGAGAAAGAATATTAACTGCTTGGAGAATGCTGAGTTGAAAGATGTTTGAGGGTTAAGAAGAATGAGGCAAGGAAATAGTTGCAGGCATTTAGTGCTTTATTACCTGAGGTGGGAAGTAGAAGAGTTACTTTTATTTTATATTTTGAGCTGCTACAGAGTGACTGTGCCTGCTTGTGTCTGCACCTGAGCCTGTGGGAGAGTGACGTGGAATGCAGAGCCTGGCACTGCAGCAGAGGATTTGGGAAGCAGGAGGGATCTGCTGGGATTTGGAGCTGTGGGACAGCTGGGTCACAGGACCCTGCCCAGAAGGAACTGAGTGCCCACACTGTGGGTCCTGCCTTAGAGTTTCCTGCTCCTTCCAGGATTTAAACTGTACCATGAACCCTGGTGTGAGGCTGACTTCACCCCTTCTGCTCCGAGGCTGTGCCCGAAGTACTGAGCACCTCTGCTGAACCCGGCGGTGTCACCGGAGAAGAATCCCATCTGATGTAACTCTGCAGGGGAAGCTGCCACAACCAGCAGCTGGTCGAGTCAGACACAGGGCTCCAGCAAAACAAACCAGCGGGTATTGATCAGCTGGAAACACAAATGACAAGTGCTTGGGCCAACAAGCAAACTCTACCCAAGTTCTGCAACAGGGTATATATATACTATATATATATACTTGGGTATATACTATACCCAAGTCCCTGCAACAGGGAAGGGGAAATTTTCTTTGCAGCCTTTGTCTTCTCGTTTTTATAAGTCTGGCTCTGTGTTGCTGTGCCCTGCTCAGCACTCAGAAGGAGCTCATTCACAGGGTTTCTCTGCAGTCTGCTTAAAGGGAGCTCACTGCTAAAAGGTCTTCTCCAATGGATGCTGCTTTCCACTCTTTTAGAAATTATACTGTTCCCAGAGAGCCAGGGGTGCTCTACCAGGACAGTGTGTGACAAATTCTTTATGAGAGAATACATAATAAATTGAGGATTTTCTTTTATTTTGATTATTTAGTATTCAATATTTGCATTATGGAAGTGCCTGGAGGTTCCAGCTGAGATCAGTGTCCTATTGTTCTAAGCCATGCATAAAAACATGGTCAGAGATGAGGAGCTTACCATCTAAATAGATGAACTGGATAAAGGGTGGGAGACAGGAAGCATCTATTATTCTCATTTCATAGCTGGAGAGCTTGGACACAGACAAATTAAGTGCCTTTTCCAGGAAAACCAATGGAGAAGGGCAGAAATCCTCAAATGTCCAGGATCCCAGAGTAATACCCTGCTCAGAACACAGCACATTTCCTGTTTAAATATATCTTGCAACACTGTAGCGAAAACAACAAATTTTTTTTGGAATATTTTCCTTAAGACACACAAAGAGGAGCAGCAGAAAGGTTACATGGCTACAAGGCATAACAATCTGAGCAGAGTGTTGATATTCAAATGCCATTACAAGACACTGACACAGCAGTAGTGAAAATAATATTTTTTTCTCAACTGCTTGGCCCTACTGCCTGAAGAAGTCTCTCCCAGAATATTCAGCTGTTCATAATGCAGAGGAAGATCAAAAATTGTTAGACAAAAGTAATGAATTTGTCCCCTTCTCTAGCTTAACCAAAATGAGGGTTTTTTGTTTGATAAACACTCAGTAAAATTATCCCTTGATGGGCCAGGAACTGCAGCCCCCCTTCCCATACACATTTTGCTGCAAAAGAACTTGGTAGCCCATCTGATTCCCACTTTCATGGATAATTACTGGATCTATTGGCATTAAATTAATTAATTCTTATCTCAGTTTTTCAATTTAGCAGCATCTTGAAGTAATACCTGGCGAGAACTAGTGATGGAAATCTCTCTGTAGTAGCTTTTATTTTAGAAAGGGGTTGTTTTTATATGAAATGACTTTCCCCTAAGACACTGAAAAATCTATAGAGCAACTTTGCCTGTCTTTGAAAAAAAAATATTTTCAGAAGTGGTTTCCTATGATTTGCTCTTTGATACCCTAAAAAAAAGTTTGAAGCTGCCCAGAAAGAGAACCAGAAACACTGTGGAAACCAGGTAAATATTTTAGCTGCCAAAGTTTGGGTTTAGACACTTAGCTTTGGAAGACCTTTAAAGAAAAAAATTTTTTAAAAACCCCCAAAATCTTAGACAGGCATTTAATCACATCTATCATGGTCAGGGGAAATTTTTGGATGGGACAGCTGGAATAACAGGGAAGAATTGTTGATCCCCACTGTCTTTCATGGAGAAAACCCTCGGTGATGTGCGTGGTTGAATTTGGGTCTGGAGGGTTTCTCCCCATAGACCTCTAAGACTTAAATGTGTGGGTTTTCATTTACTTTTTTGTTTTCCTAATTTAACTCTGTGTATTTTATTCCTATTTTCATCAGATAGAAATGTGGCATGTTAGCGGGTCCTGCACCTGGAGAATAGATCAGTGCTGCAGATCTTGCTTCCCTGGGGTACCCACGGCCTCCCTCGCCATCTGTCTGCAACGTGCCAGGCGCTGGGGCTGGTTCCTCACTGGAATTCCACGGAGGAGCCAGTTCCCGTGGAGCCCTGCCTAGCCTGGTATCTCCAGCACTTAAAAGAAATGTCAGAGAGTCTGCAAGGATTAGAACTGAGAGTTCTCAGAAGCTCTGTGCCGTGCTTTTTACCGAGGTGACTTTTCCCACCTTACTCAGAGGCATTGCCCATCTCAGCCCATCTCTCTGCAGATGCGAACTGTTTGTCACCTGCTTAACCACCTGCCTTCATCCCTTCGAGCTGGGCTTTTATGGATGAGCTGGGCTTCTGTGGATGAGCTGGGCTTCTATGGATGAGCTGGGCTCTGGTGGGTCCAGCCCAGGAGCAGCCTGAAGTCGGGCACATCTTCACCTCACCCTGCCAGGTGAAAGAGATGTTGGGTGGGAATTAATTCATCTCCTCACCTCTCGTGCCCCTCGCTGGGGATTTGGCCGAGCCCAGCTGTGCCCTCCCTGCAGCTGGAGCGGGGCTTGGACGCTGCCCCTGTTGAACATTAACTGTATCCCTGCCTGCGTGCAGAGGGAGGACCGGGGTTCGGCTGACAGCAGCGACAAAGAGCTGGCGGGGCTGAAAGATTCAATTTAACTTTCTTTCTCCTCCCCCGCTCCCATATGCGAGGGCACACAGCGCTGTTCCTGCTTTTGAAACTTGCGGGGCAAAGGAGCATTGGTGTCCTCATTTTCCTTCCTCCCTATTGATGTATCATTGCCAGGATGAAAAAGGACGTCTCAAGAGCTTTTGAAAAAATGGGTGACTACTCAAGACATTTTATAAAGGAGGAAGAATGGGAGAGAAAATAGGACTCGGTAGGGGGTAGAAGGAGCCTGAATGTGTGCCTTGTCTGTCTATTCTTTCGCTTGAAACCTGGAGCTGTTGTTCCTATTTCAGTTCAAACTGTCACCTTTAGTTCATGATGGCTTTACTGCCCTTGCTCCTGAACCTCAACAGATTGGGGCTTATTTACCTATTCACACTCTGCTGTGGAACCTCATTAATAGGCTTATTAGCCACACCATTCACGTGCAGGAGGGCTCACAGAAAAGATCCCAGCCACTTTGAGAGGAGGAGGAAAAAACTGTAAAGAGATTATGCTCTCATTCAGCAGCCTAACTGCTATGAAAGGCTCCCTGGGCCCACTGAGATCTCTTGAAGCCTAAATATGATGACAGAATTGATCTCCCCCCTCCCCCGCCCCCCCAATTCCAAACATGCTTCTGCTTTTCTCAGATTGAGGAGCTGGGCTGTTGTGGGCCACTTTAGGAGAATGTGGCTCATTTAAGAGAAAAGGCTGCTATTGATAGACTGCTATCTTTTCATCCTCCGAAAGAATAAATTCTGACAAGTGCTTCCAGACCTTGGAAATAGGTGTTCTGATTTGTCATTTTAGTGGAATGCTTCCTTTTCTTTCAAAGTATGCAAAGATATTGATGAATGGGGAAAGGTACTGTGGTTTCCTGTGCCGGACAATAATTTATGTGAGAATGTGTTAACAATGTTTTCAATGGGCGATGGACATGCCCGGAGCTGGGAAAATTGGATCTTGACTGTGACATCTCAGCTTCTCAATTAGAACATTCAGACGTCTGTTGCTTTAGGAACAACAACAACAAAAAAATCCTAAACCTGTGTTTCCAATCAATTACAAATTTGTCTGCCATCCCTCATAAAGCCTGAAGTACTGGTGGGAAAATACGTGCTGGGAGGTAAGAACATATTCTACAGAAAACTTGTTTTCAAGTTTTTGGTGTCTAGGAGTGTGTAAATAGAGTTGCACTATGATGTGTGGCCACAGTCCTTGAAAATCCCCTTGATCAATACCACACACAACATATAAAATGTACAGTAGAGCTTAAATAAAGTAACATTAAATTGATCAACACTGATTAAATTTGAGACAACCACCACTTATTGATTTTGCTGTCGAGCTGACTCTACACAAGCAAGCATTACACGGACTCCATATTCAAAAGCTTTTAGTTGATGGCATCTATAGCAAATGTTTTATTAAGCAAGGATCAGGCTAAGCTATATTGAATTCTGAATACCCATATTATGCAGTTTAAAATCTGTGTGTCCAAGCAAATGATGTTTGCGGAACTTTTGGACAACTTTTCCCATTTGGGCACCACACAGACAGGTATTAAAGGTGCACTGTCAGACCAATTCACAGGGCAGCTGGAATCGGGCTTTCAACTGAGAGGCTCCTGAGGGTGATTTTTGGAGCGGGTGTTATCCAGCCATCCTCTCTAGATGGAACTGGCCACAGGCCAGCCATGGCTTCTGAGCCAGAAACACTTCAGGAGAGGTTTCGGGGAAGGCTGTTGAGCCGGTACCATTTCTGTGTGAGGATGCAGACGCTGCCCAGGCTCAGCCACTGCCGCGCTCCCCATCTTTCCTTTCCGACCCGCTGGAAAACTTTCAGTGAAGCAACCGTCCGGGAGGTGCGCGGCGTTCCTCCCCTCCAGCCCTGCGCTCGCACCGGGATGCGCTGTCCCGCTCCCCCGCGCAGGCAGCGGCCGCAGCGGGCGCCCCGCTCCCCTCCTGCCCCGGCCCGGTGCTGCTGAGTGCCCCAGGTCCGCGCCGCGGGGGGATCCGCGACCCCCGGGCGGGGCGGGGGGCTCCCGGCTCCGCACCTCTGCGGGCCGGGCGGGGGAAGGGGCTCGGCGGCGATTGGCAGAGCCCGGCAGCGCCGTCCAGGAAACGGCTCGGGTTGCAGCGGGGGGAGTGACCGGGGGAGGAGGAAGGAGCCGGAGGAGTGCGCCGAGAGGGGGAAAGGGGGGGAGAGAAAACCCACCTCCCACCCGAGGGGGCTGTCGGCGTGACAAAGCTGCGGCGGCTCGGGGCGGGCGGCTGGATGGAGCGGAGCGGGACCCGCGGCGCGCTGCTCGGCGATGCCCGCGCGGGGGAGGAGGCAGCTGGCGCCGGGCACGGCGGGCTCGCCCCTCTGAGGCGGTAGCCGCTGCGGCCGAGCCAGGGCACGGCACGGGACGGGGCGCCGGGCCGGCTCCTGCCTCGCCTCGCCG
>VWPU01016976.1:0-13898 GCA_013398955.1 Callaeas wilsoni | reverse complement strand
ACCATGGATAGCACTGAGGAGTACAGGAAGATTGCACTCGTCTTCCTGGACCCAGCCAAACCCAAAATGAGCAGTGGAAGCAGCCTTTGGCCAGGTGTGTAGGGACTTTATCGGCCTCCGTTAGGGTGGCACTGGATTTGATTTCCAGTAGAAGTTTTGACCTTCAGCAAGTCATTCCGAGCCTTTGTGTGCAGGTTCCCCGTCCATGGAATAGAACCAGGACTGGAGTCCCAGGAGTGCTGGTGTATAATTTTCCTAGCGCTCCACAATAGCAGGATGAAAGGGGTGTGTAGCTGCAATTAACACTGGATGAGGCTGAATTGCACTTTCAACAAAGAGAAGTCTTTCAGTTAGTCTACAGTAAAATCGTAATTATATCCCCAGTATCCTTGGCAACAGATTAAGGTCCCAAAAGGTGATTTTACAGTTCAGCATTCATTGTCGATACAGAGATGGAAAAGGAGGAAAAGCATAATCATTTAAACAGTTTCTGAGGTGTAAATAAACATTTTAGGAGAAATGTTAAATGCATCACACTGAATATATAGAAGTATGCTCTCTAAGGAAACAAATAATATCTGTAGTTAGGACGTGAAATTCAAAAATTTGTATGCTTGATGATTTAAATTCATGCAAAAGGATGGTGCTCATTGGATATGGATTTGTTTCTCAACAGGGAATTCTATCCAATTTTCATTTTAAGAAAGCCAGCCCTTGAGATGCAAGGATTATCAGTTGATGAACTGAAGATAACTTGCTTTATCAGAACTCTTTATACAGAGGAATGACCTGATTATAAATTCTTTTTTGTGGCTATATTTTAAACTCCCTGCAGTTTTCCACAATAAGGATTCCTTTTCCTAAGCTTGATCCTTAAAGCCATATATAGGAATATAGGAAACATATTCCCGTCCCTTAATGACCCTCTCCAAAAAGGTTAGTGTATTAATAAATAGTTGTTGTACAGGTACCTCTTTTTAAACATCCTCCTGTCCCCATTTACTTTTCACTCAGTACATTTTACTGCTATAGTTCTCACCAGCATGATGGTGAATTTTCTTTGCCTTCCCCTTCTCTCCCTATTTTCTTTGAAATAAGAACCAATAAAAGTAATAACCTTAGAAGGCAGAGTTCTTCTGTTTATTTTTGAAGAAATGATTCTGTCATCATCTGGATGATAAGCTCTATGCATGAATTCCTAGATGTGCCATCAGTAAGGAAGATGGAAATGGGGGGAAAGTCAGCAAGGTACGTGAAGATATTTGTGGAAATAAGATCCTGGAAATAGGACAATAATGAATAGAAGGAAAGGGTAATGTAGGCATGTGAATTCTAAATGCTTTCCAACCTGAAAAAACATTGGCTGCTGGGAATGTATTTTAGCTGATGTTTGTGTCGCTGCTGAGGCAAAGAATAAGTCATAATATAACATTATTGCAGGTATGACATAGTTTGAGTTTGAAAATGATGCTGGGGACTGCTTTGAAGTGTCTTAGGTGATGGAAATTCCTGCACCCCCCTTCCATTTTGAGTCTAAGAAAGGGTGATGAGCTGTGTAATTTTGTATGTAATGATACATCTTCTCTCTGACAGATTTGGTTACTCAAGTGTATTAATGTGTGCTTGGTACTAAATATCGAGATCTGGTTTTGCTTTCATTTTAAATAAAGGCCTTCAGAAGAGAGGGAAGACAAAAGAGGACAAAATAATTTTGTGATCATTTGTTTTGTTATAATTGTATGGTTTGGAGCAAGACTTTGTAGCTCCCAGTAAGGATGAGATGTGCCTGCAAGGAAGATGGCAGTTCTACAGCTTTAGGGACTGTAACTCTTCTGTTTGGTGCCCACAAGCCCATCTTTGGTGTAAATGCAGTCTACTGAAATTCTGCACGATTGGGGGTTTGCTGGGTCTCCACAGAAGAGTTCAGAATTGAATACCAAAGAACAGTGGAACAATATAGGAGGACTAAAGACCATGGGGACTTGAGCTGGAACTGAGTTCACATTCTTTTCACTGGGAAGGGCCAGAAAACAGGAATTGTGTTGGCCAGTTCAGGTCTAGTAAGTGAATGAGTTGCTGTACTAACTTAGTAGTATCAGGTAATTTAATGGGCTTTTTTTGTTTTTTTTTGTTTTTTTTTTTTCTTCTATTTGGTCAAATTGTTAATACAGTAATTTCCTTTCACTCTGAATGTCCTGAGGTTTTTCCAGTTTGCTGTAACTCTTGCCTGGTCACCTGCATTAAATAGCACTTAATGCAGAATTTGGTTAATGAGTGAATACCTCCGTACCCATAACACGCTGCATTTTCTAATGCAGGTTTTGCTGAGGCTGGGGAAGCATCTGTTCAGGCACAAAGCATTGGCTGCAGTTGGCCTGTGTGAAGATACAGCTGAAATAATTCTTATTCTTCCCTCTGCTTTTTGAGGACTCCAGGGGCAGGATGGTGCAGAGGGTTTGACCCTGCACTGACAAGCCTTCCCGAGATCCCCAGAAAGGGCAGGCAGGGAATCAGAATAACTGAAAAACTAGATTTTTACTGAAACTCTATTACTCACTTTACACATTAGCATTAGATAGCAGGGGAAGAACAGTGAGAGGAAAGTAAAAAATAGCTTAGCTCTGTAGAACCGCAGAATGTTACTATAGATAGGCTGCAAGATTAAAGAGCTGTCTTGGCACATTACAATTCAAAGACCAGCAGCCTCAACTGCCTTCCTGTCCTGAGGAATTTTTCTTAAGAATTTTATACTTCAGATATCACATTATAATGTGGGTTAAATCACTGCATTTTGTCTTGATTTTCCTCAATACTTTCCTTTTATCCTTTTGTTCTATCATTATCCCTTTTCTATCTCTTGGCTTGCCTCCAAATTCTCCCATATGTGGTTATTGGAGTAATTTGAGAAGCAAAGCCCGGAATGGTTGGTTGGGGGGATCTGAACAGAGCAGCAAGCACAGCAGGAGATCCCAAAACTCAGATGGTGAAGCCTCTGGGGTAGGTGGTATCCAACACTGGGCTGACCAGCACCGGCCTGGGAGGCTCTAAGCTAACTGTACAACATCTGCAAGTCATGGTGGCTTTCATGGAGCTCTGGGAGGCTTCAGCAAAGGAGGATGCAATGTCTGGTGTGATGGGAAAACAGCAGGCTGCGATATTTTGCATTGGGAAAAAACATAGCAAGACCTATTCATCAGTTTATTGTTTAGATGTATTAGGTGAAGTAAAACCAAACAAACCCGTGTAACTTGACTTTATCTAGGAGCACTGTAATACTGATGAAAACCCATTTTAATAAAGATGAGAAGAAGAGAATCATTCGTTGTGTTCCTCTGAGGCAGAAGGGCAGTCAGTGGCTGGTGGGGAACCAACAATTCCATTGTGGAGAGGAGCTTTTATTTTATTTCCTGTTGTGGAACTTCTGTGGTAAAGCTGCTGGCTACCTGTAGTATTTCTAAGGATGAGTGTAGCAAAAGTGAAATCTCGTTTACATTGCAGAGTGTGTGTGTGCACTGGGTTAGGACTGAGCCTGCTGGCAAGGAAAGGGAGATTGCACCTCGCTTAAGATGAACTGGACAAACTTGGTGTTACTTGACAGTGTTGGGTTACTGTGTAAGTTTGGAAGCCTTTGTTGTTGTGCTGCTTCATTACGAGGAGAGTATCCCAGTGTTGGACAGCTGGATTGTGTTAAAGAAGTAGAAAAAGCTCCTTGGGGAGGAAAAAACAATTGTGTGCTTAACCATGGAAGTGAGAATACTGTATTAGAGTCATTACAGAGAGCAGTGAGAAAGTGGGGCAGTCTGTGTGAGGAACACAAATAGCATGACTGTCTAACAGCTTCTATTTTTGAACCATTAATAACATTCCAGTTCCTGCTTACTGTATGTTTTAAGCCAGGCAGCCTTCATGTGCACAAACTTTTAGTGCTTTCTGTGAATGTTGACAGGGAGCCTGCAAGTGTTCCTTGAAATGTGTGTCTTCTTGGGAGTCTGGCCTGTGCTCAGCAAGGAGTGAAGGTGATTGCAGGAAAAGGAGTGGGATATGGATGAGTTCCTGACCACCTTTCCACCTTCCATGTCGCTGCTCCTGCATGTGGCCACCTCTTTGGGCACGCTGTTCGGTGTCACCAGCACGCCCACGATTCCTGGCTGTCCTTGTGTCCACGAGTGAAAACTCACCCCACAAGCCAGCCTCACTGATGGTGCTGGAATTCTGCTTCTCTTGTGCTCCTTTTCACCTGCTGGCTAGAACAAGGAGGGTTGGTGTGTATATGGAAAGATCTGGAGATTCTGGGGGTTTTTTATTGATTTTAGAGAATCCAAGTGGGATTTAATAGACTCAAAAGATTTCTAGTTAATTGCAGATTTTCTTATGTATTCCTTGTATCATCAAATCACAGAATGGTTTGTGTTGGAAGGGACATTAAAGATTATCTTGTCCCAGTCCCCTGCCATGGTCAGGGACACCTTCCACTGTCCCAGGGTGCTCCAAGCTCTGTCCAGCCTGGCCTTGGACGCTTCCAGGGATCCAGGGCCAGCCACCGCTGCTCTGGGCACCCTGTGCCAGGGCCTCCTACCCTCAGAGTGAAGCATCTCCTTCTAATCTCTGACCTAAACCTGCCCTTTTTCAGTTTCAAGTCGTTGCCACTTGTCCTGTCACTGTGTGCCTGTGCAGGAAGTCCCTCTCTTTAAGCCCCTTAAGGCCCTGGAAGAGGCTCCAAGGTTTCCCTGGAGCATTCTCTCCTCCAGGCTGAGCAACCCCCCCTCTCTCAGCCTGGTTTTGCAGGGAGAGTTATGCTGTCTTGCCTGTTCTGGAAGCTCTATGGACTTTCAGTAAGAGGTTTTACTAGGCTCTTGTTTTTATGTGTGTGTTATTTATTTAGGTTTTTATTATTATTATTATTGTATCTACTACAAAGAATTTACTATTCTATTTTCAGGATACAGGATAGTCTCTTCCCTGGTTTTAAAAGTGTATGGAAAAGAAAACTCTGAAATGTTTTTTTTTCAAAATATAAGTAGCTGAACTTCTCTGGTTTATGAATCAGATAATTACAAGCATGACTTTTATCAGACCTTAGTGCTTGTTTTTATTTCTGTAGCCTTAAAAGCTTCAGTTAATCATTCTCAATAGACTGAAAAATACTTTCCATGAAAGCTAATAAATTTGGAAGCCTATCTTCTAAATCCTCAAACTGATCCTGCAAGCAGATGTTTAGGATAAATATTGCTCATCTAAAAGCAGATATTGCTAATGAATATTAAGAACAGCATAAAATTGCTGGAAACTCTTTTTTGCATCTTGAGAGAATCAGTGTTAATAAGTCAGATCAGTCACTTTTATTTAGGCAATACAAAAAAGCATATGTCTTCCTGCTTTGCCAGCTGTCATAAAATTTTGGAGGAAAAGGTTGCTTCCAAGCTTTCCAAAGGGAATATTTCTCAGAAGTATTTTGACCTTTATAGCTTAAAAAACCAATTGACTTCCTTTTCCCATAAACTATTTTCTGCCTGAGATTCTTCTACAGCAAAGCTTTAGTTGTGAGGAAAAATACCAGCTCCAAATAAAATAACTGGGCTGCCTTCTAGTGGCTTTAGATATCATAAATGACTCTTATTAAAGAAATCCCCTGAAGGCAATCATATCGTTCCAAATTTAGTATGTCCCCCCCAATATTTCTTAATATTCAATAATTATATGTGCACTTCTATGATGCTTTCATTTTAAGAACCAGAAGGCAGATTGTACTAGTCACATACGTTTTTTTGTGGACAGTGTGATAACAAAGCCACAACAAAAATATGTACCAACCAAAAAACCAAAACAACGACAGCAAATCCCCAAATGCCCAGAACCAAAACATCTTGGGGCCAGCTCAGTTTAAAGCTGTTTTTTACCACCTTACTTTAGTATTTGCAGTCGCTGTCCTTATCTGTGTTATAAAACTGGATTTGCTGTTCCTGTTCTCCATGTAGTAGTTACCTGAGGGAAAAAAACCACACGTAAATGGGGGTTGGTGTTTTGAGATATAATTCAGTATTCACCTTAATTCAGTTTGATTCTAGATTTCTGTGAAAGATGGAGTAGACTCCTTGCACGTTTTTCATTCACACTGATGTCTTTGATTTCTTCAGATGTGCTGCTCTCCACGTCTACACAGAGCTAAGGTTAAAAACTTGGCTTCCCAAAAATGTTCAGCCACCTGACAGTAATAAATTAAATACACGGACAGGAGGTAGGATTAAGCTAACCAAAAAGTTAGTTTAAAATATGAGCTTGAAAGGAGTGCAATCACTATTGACTAGGAATCCTTCAGGGACATTAACAATGTGTTTGATAGTTGCCAAGGAAACACAACCTTCCCAGTGACAGCATGCCTTGCACGGAATAAGTAACTGGAGCAATTCTGGCAATGCCTGATCCACTTCAGCAAGCCTGCTCCTCGTGCCTCTGCAGGAACTGCAAATGCCTTTGCATCCAGCTAGAGGAGCATCCGCTGTCCGGGCTGGATCGTTAATACTTCACATCTGATGCTGCAAAGAGGTTCAAAGCCAAAGCAGGATACCAGGTTTGCCTGGTTGAAGAAGGGTGAGCCTGGCTGGGCAGGCTGAGCCTGGATGGACCACGGGGCCTCGTGGGGAATGTCGAGGTTCACTCACACTCAGAAACTGGGTGATGCTTATGGTGCCTGTTGAGGATTTTGTGGTGTTTGGTGTCCATCAGCGTGTAAAACCCTCCGAGGTTCTACAGCAAATGCTACACTTCATTTATTGTTCCTTAGGTGAAATGGAAAAGTTGAGAAGAAGGAATTCCCTGTTCAGAGGTAGCACAAGTCTAGTGATCAACTCAGGGACTGACCTCGATCCATTTGGAATACAAAGAATTGATAATTATGAACAATACAAAGAATTGATAATTATGAACAGCACAAGGTAGCACGTGGCAATGGAAGTTGGAAGAGTTGTCCAAGCACAACTACCAAAATAAGGGGACCTGGGTGCTCGAAGTGGCTTAGTAAGGTCTAAAAGAAGAGAAAACACATGTTTTCTCTTAGAAAACATTAGAATTTCCAACAATACATCTTCCTTAGTGCTGTAAACGGTTCACGCAAACCTCATCTGTGAATGTATTTGTTAGCAAAACGAATGTTTTAGACTCAAATTGGTATTGGAAGCTTTCATGTGTAGTTACAGCACACTTGAATCACCGTTGAGGAGGCTCACGTTGGGACAAGGAGCAGCTTGGAGCACAGGTTACAGCCTGGAAAATTTCTCTTTGAAAACTTGGATTTCACAGGGAAACTGCTGTAACTCTAGAAGCAGTGAAGGGCAGAAAATCTCCCACTGAACTCGTGTGAAAGTCACTGTTTGGTGAAGTGCTTGAGTGAGCATCTGCCCAGGATCTTGGGATTTATGAGGTGAATCCTAGAAGTTACCTCAGAGGAAAGACACAGCTGAGCAGGTACCATCAGCCTGTGTGTAGCCACTGCTGTAGAGGTCACTTGTCTGGAGGCTGAGTTAAATGAATTCAAATAAATATTTAAGTTTAAACTCTCCTGGGAAATATCAAAAAGACTGAATAATACTTACTTCTTGCCAAATGGGCATTTCCACAAATTTCCACCTTGCCTACAGAATTGATTTTTCTACATTAAGGAGATTGTTTTATAATTTAGCAGTACATAATTCTTGTTTCAGTTTGATGTTGGCGTTTGGATCATTTTTCAATGGGTCATATTAAGAAATGAAAGGTAATGACTTCATTCAATTGTGGCTGAAATAATCCCCAGAAATGTCTTTTTACATTGTAAATTGATGCGTGTTGTTGTCATTATGTTCTGTAAGTGATTGTGGGGCTTTGCTGCACTTTCTAGGCTCATCTCTGTTTTACAGAATAAATCATGAGGAAAATTTAGTGAAGACCTCGCCGTTCTGTGATCTGCATGAAATATGCCTGTATCCATTATCCGGGTACAGTCTGGCAATCGATCACAGCTCTTGCTCACTGCCATGTTCCTGGGATATTCGGCAGCCCAAATGTCATTTCTGAGGCGGAGAAGGAAGTGACTGAGAAAGACCTGAATTAAATATGGACCTCATCTTTATGGAGGAGGAGTCAGGAGGAGACTGGAATTGTGTGAAGCCTTTCCTGAGGCACACAGTTGACCTGGAACTAAATTATTTGGAAAGCCGTAACTTTGTCTGAAGTTATAAAATGCAGCTGGGTTAACTTAGGCATCTGTGTGGGTTTCAATGTTCTTTTTACAAAGACACCTAAGATAAAATGTACCATAATTTGGGGCTTTTAACGGGAGGTTGTAAGAAGATGCTGCACAATAACAATTTACTTTGACGCAGTGCTTATGGCCCGTGAGCAAGCCCTTGGCTCCTCTGGAGTCTCCTGCTCTTGCTTCCCAAGCAGTGAGACTGTTCATCCAAGGGAAGCTCTGCTCTGTGGAGGAGTGGGAGGTAGGAAAACAGCAATTGGAAAGCTGCAGCATATGAGCAGTCCCCTCCTTCAGCAGTGTTCTTGAGCTTGAAGATAGCAAGCTGCGAGGAAAGGACAACAGCAATGGGCAGCTGTCAGTTCTACTGTTTAGCCACAGTGATTCTTATCAAAGACAGAAAACAGTACATCAAGAGTAAACAGAAAACAAATAGCTCCACCATCTGCTGTGGTGGGAGTAGCCATATGGAGTGGAGTTCAAAGGGTGCTGTGCTACGGTTTTAACTCTTTTACTGCATCCCTGGTGTGCTCGAGTGAGGAGCTGAGATGAGAGCGGCTGATTGTCGATGGCTGGCTCTGAGGGGGATGGAGCTCACTTCCCCACTTCATCAATAGCTGCGAAAGAAAAATTTCGTGTAGTGCACGATATCCAGGGTCCAGCTTTTCTCATCCAGTGGAGATCAGGTGTGGCAAGGAGGTACAAAAGCGTGTTTTCCAAGGAGGGATGGCAGGTGCTGCAGCTGTGCTTCCAAATGCTGTGTGTGAGCAAGCCCAGACTAGGAGGAGAGGGAGAAAGCAGAGTTTCTAAACTAGCAGCTCTGAACATGTGGAGCACACAAAAGACAAGAAATAACTTATTTAAGCGGGGTTTATACTTACTAATCCTTTATTTTATGCTTTGCTCCCTTTTCCAATGCAGCTGCATTTTCCCTAAGGGAAGAGTGACCCTTCAGTGGGGAGGGAGTGTGGCTGATTTTCGGTCAGTGGGAGGCTTGGGAACCCCAGGTCCCTTGTGCTTTGTCGTTACTCAGATCTGTCCCCAAGTCATGGCAAAGAACAGGATTCCAACTTCCATTATTACTGTTTTTTTCCATCCATCCTTCTCATGTTTTGAAATAGCAGGTACTGGCTGTTTACTTGTGCTTGTAAACATTCATGGTTTACTTTGTAAATTATATTTAAATCTAACATTTGGTGTAAGAAGAGCTTAAAAGAGAAAGTTTAAGGGATTAATCCCTTTAGTGTGTTGTGGTTTTATTTAATTCCTAAAACTGGAAAGGGTTTGGCTTCAAATTAGATCAGAAATTAAGATAAATGTGGGTGAAATTTGATCAGAAAAGGCAAGTCTTGCCTGTAAGATTCCAAGCTGTAAATTTTACTGCTACACGTTTTAGGATTATTGGGAACCAAGCTAACGAAGATAAGATTTATAAACCCAAAAGATTTGGGGGCAGCATTAACCCAGTGACATCACGAGCGTGCCGACAACCGGGTCTGGTGTGCAACAAAGAGAGCATCCTTGTGCTTACGGGGCTCTTTTGCCCTGGATCGTGGATTTGTCACTGATGGAAGTTGAAATGGTCAGAAAGGTGCATCTGACCGCAGATCTGATCTGCTCGGCTCGCTTTTGGCATCCCCGTTGTCATGGGAGTTTTTTGTCTATCTGGGAGTCGAGGTGGATGCCCCAAATAAATGTTTTGAATATGTGGGATGGAATTTCTTTTTGATCAGAAAGGTAATTTGTGAGCAGGAGAACGACAGGATGCTGAGGACAATTCTTGGGCTGTGAGAAACCCAGTTTGAATTCACTGGAATGCTGTAGCCATGGTAGTTTATTTGGGATGGTGTTGAATTCTAGGATTTTTAGGCCTTCTGTTGGCTTCTGGTTTTTTGGGATTTGCGTGTTTGTGTTCTGAACACTAATGAACAACAAGAGTTTTCTTTAATCTGTTCAATACAGAACAGAACTGATTTGCTGACATCTTATTTCAGGATTGTGGTTTTTCCTGGCAGAAAAAACCCAACGGTTTGTCAGTGAGATACAGACTTATTAATTTTATCTCTCTTTTATGAAGGTATCATGGTTTTGCATCTACTGATCTTAGAGCAGATGCTTCTCCCTCTTTCTCTCTGCCTCCTTGTCTCTTGGAAAACCCAACAAAATTAATTTTAAAGGCTTGTATTGAAGTGCTATGCTGAAATAGGTAATATACAGAGAAACTCAACTCAAATATCTTTGTAATGAACTTGAAATATCGAGGGAATTTTAGACCAAATGTAATCAAACAGTGCGTCAGGACTGTTTTGCTAACTAATGGTAATTAAAACTTCCCCCTTTGCCTGCTTCCCTATGTTCAAAACATAATTGATTGTATTAAAGTTTCTCAGAACTAAATACTTCAACCTTGGGGTTAACCATACTTCTGGATACTTAATCATATCCAAAGAAACAAGGGAAGAAAACAAGACAAGATGCCAGCCTCTTTGTGAAATAGAAAATAATATTGTTGTGCAACAATTAATTCTCTATCTAGGGATGCCTCCAAAACGATCAGTTTAGTGCTTCAGATAAATTGAACTAAATAAACTAATAAATAATTATATAGTAAACAAAATGTTACCCAGGTACAAAAATAATTCAGCTTTTTTTTTTAAGTTCCAAATTAATTTTTGCTTGGTAATGAGCGGTGCGTGCTATTAGAGCTAATACTGCAGCAAGAGGTGATGTTAGGGAGCTTCAAAGCTGAGGCAAAGAAACCTTGGGAAAGAATATTGGGAAAGAATAACTTTGGGATGCTCTAAGCAGTTCTGTCATAATGAGAACACTTACAACTTCAAATTAGGAGCGATTCCTTCCTTTCAGCAGCTTTGCTTCAAGAGGCAGATGCAGGTAATGTAAAAAATCTGGTTTTTGTAAAGCCAGAGCTGTAATGCAGCAATCCCTTTCCCTCAGTCCTGACTAACCAATGGGTTTGTTTGGTGTTCATCAACCCCGACTGTTTTAGTTCTGCACTCCTGCCTTAGGATGCTGGGCCTCAGTTCATGCATTTCCAGCAAGTTTCTGTAAAGATGGGTGTTAGTCTTTGTAAAACTGTTCAAAAGTGTGGTTATGAACCGTGTAACACCAATTCATATCGAATCCATGTGTGTAATATATACTCTCCTCTCCTTCCTTGCTCAGAATAATTCTCCTTTGTAAGCTTTTGTTTGGTTGCTTGAATGTCTCTGATGGGGTTTGCAGCCTCTTGCTTTCCTGTAAAAACCAGGAATGCCCAGCAATAAACAACTTTCCTTATTACAGTTAGTGCAGCATCAGACAAACTGGTGCAAAGATATCCTAATAATGAAGCATTTTAAAATGGGTTTCAAGATGATGGAACAGTGTATGGTGGGCTAGGAACCATATCCTCTGGAATGTATGGTGGGATAATTTGGTTGTTTGGTTTCTAATAGGCATCAAATGTAGAAATTCTCTGTTTTAACTTAATATTATTGCACATTTTACTATTAATATTGTTTCAGTCTTTTGTGTTCTTCTAATGTGCGAGGGTATCCGTGCTTATTATTAACACATTCTATTGACCTGTAGTGCTAAACCTCATATTTGGAAAATTGAGTTCATCTTGATGAAGTTGGAGTGGCAGTGAGTGGTTCTGCTTCCACTTTTGTTGCTTCTCAGTGTAAGAACTTTGTGATGCACCTCCAGTCACTGCAGTTATAGATAGTTTTGGATACACCCCCTCCCACAGAAATTCATCCTAAAATAATATGGCTCATTGGCTTCCTTAGAACATCAGAAGCATCAACAAAGCAAGAGTATAAATATGAGATAATTCTGAAAATACCAATTACTGAAAAGCAGAGAACTGTGAAACGCCGCTGAATTCTTACCTTCTGCAGTTATCTATGGCTGCATTTTTTCCGAGGTACATGCTGGAATTGTGTCCCTCTGTTGTAGCATGTGGAATATTTGTTTTTATTTATTTTAGGGGGAGCAATGGAATGGTACAAATGGCAAGTGAAAAAAAAACAGGGCGAGCACTGTATTGAAATTTCCTGTTATCTCGCTGTTTATTTGATAATACCCTGTAGGATGTGGGCTGTGCTGGAGCTAAAATTTTTCCTCAAATAGTATCTTTTGTGGCTATAAGTGGAAACAATAAATGTTGATTCATTAGCAGCGATACTTATCGGCGTTTAGACAGCTGATGTTAGAAGTCCCATAATTCAAACAATGTTGATGACTCATTTTGTTAATTGCTCACTCTGTGACAAAATACGTTGGAATTAGTTTCTTTGTTTAACAATATGCATTCCCTTGAGCAGTGAAAGCATTAAGAATTGAACATGTCTTTATCATTTGAATGGTAAAATCCCTTGAATGGAAACCTAAATCAAATTTCTGCCCTGTTGAGGACTAAACATGGTCCTAAGCTGTAGAGCAGATGTTTGTGGTGTGCAAATGGAGGGTTGGGAGCAGATGAGAGTGGCTGAAACTGTGGTCACAGGGAATGGCATCAATACACAAGCTCACGGTTCTGACAGAACTTGGAATAATCGTTCCATCATCCAACATGCAGGAACAGTCAGGGCTCCTTGGGATGCACTGGCTGAGATGCAGAAATCATCCTGGGTAAATAACAAAAGCAAAGGCCTTTGGTTAGGCATTTGATATTAATTAGCAAGCAAAAGAAATCTGTTCATCTGTTAATGTTTTTTTTTCAAGTCCAAACCCAAATACTGTGGATAATATTTAAGTTGATGTAGATGAGGGACAATGAATAGAAATTGCATCAAGGCAAATTCCAGTCGTGTGCTAGAATAAGAAATTTTGCAGTGAGGGTCATCAATAATAGAACAGGCATCCAGGATGTGAATTCTGCATGTTTGGGGATGGTCAGAACCTGGCTGACATTTCCTGATAAACCCGCTTCAAAACTGGAGCCAGACAAGTTTGGAGGCATGCTGTAGGAGGGGACGTGAGCCAGGTCACCCTCTGAGGTCACCTTCCAAATGAAACAATTCTGTGATTTTTGTAGGGAGGGGCAAAAAATACCTGAATGGTACCTGGGTTACCTGGTATGTTGCTGCCTTTTCTGCATTAGAGGCAAAATTCAATTTATATCCTTAAAACCTTCAAGGGCTAACATCATTTTAAGGAGAGTATACAAGTACACAGGATGGTAGCCTATTTTTTTCTTAATATACATCTGCTAAACTCATTATTTGAAGTAGAGGCGATAAAAGGTAGATTTAGCTATTTTATTTCATCTCTAAAGCAATTTTAATTCATATTTATTGGTAGACTACTCATGGAATCATAGAAGGGTTTGGGTTGGGAGGGACCTTAAAAATCATCTTATTCCACCTCCTGCCATGGACAGGGGACACCTTCCCCTAGACCAGGTTGCTCCAAAGCCTTCTCCGACCATGGGCTGGGCCAGGATTATGATTTTGCCATATTTTGAGCCGGGTTTAGGCGGTGATGGAGCCGGGCTGAGGTTCTGACTGAGCTCTGCTTTGAGCCTGGTTTAGGCGGTGATGGAGCCGGGCTGAGGTTCTGACTGAGCTCTGCTTTGAGCCTGGTTTAGGCGGGGATGGAGCCGGGCCGAGGAGGTAATTCAGCTCTGTTTGAGCCCAGTTCAGGCAGTGATGGAGCCGGGCTGAGGAGG